>VZTN01037831.1:242289-332459 GCA_013400515.1 Erpornis zantholeuca | reverse complement strand
CCTGGGGGTTTTTGGGGGGTTGTTTTTTTGGCTTTTTTTTTTTTTTTTTCTTTTTTTTTGTTAAAAGATTCAGGAAATAATATCCTTCCATGCAGTTTTATTCATGAGCAGCTCCTCATTTGGTGTTTGATTTTCAAATTATGCTGAGCAGATTTCCTAAACTCACAGGTTGCATAGTATTTCCTAGTAGGAGGGGAGTAACTTACACAGATGAACTTTAAGTGGGAATGCTCATATCGATAAGAGAGATTACTCCTTGAAATATCCTTTTTCAAAAAATATTGCTGACCCTAAACTCGTCCTTTGAAATATTTCCCAAAAAGTTAACAATTGTCCAGAAATGTAAATGAAACACTGTGTTTGGAAGGATGTTTTCAGAAAAGATTTACAGTAGTCCCTCTCTGCTGCTTGTGGTGTTGCTTTTGGGAAGACAATAAAACCAAGGCTCTTCATAAGGTGAAAGTTTCTCTTGTAGATTAACCTGGTGCTTACTCATGGGCACAGGATTCAGTTCTGGTACTTCTCAAGTTACATAAGACAAAATTTACACCAGAAATTTCTTTCTGTGTGGTGTGACTACCCTGAACAGAGGATTATTCTGGACCCAGCATTGTTGAGACTCTGAAGTGTCCTCTGCACAACAATTCCAAAATACCAGTTCTCCATAAAAATTTCAGGATAGACAGTCACATGAGTGGCATAATCTGTTTTGATATTAGAAATTAAAACTTACCCTTTACAATAAGAAAACAGCCACGAGCTCTGTGAACTACAGGAAGCTTATTGATGTAGGTTAGGACTACTGTTCTGGGCAGAAATCTCAAAATATTGATGTTATGTCTCTAAAAAGGAGAAAAGGTGAAAAAGTAAAGAATCATATACCTGAAGCATTGACATTTGTGCAATTGGCTGTGCTGTTCTGAAGGGGTTGAAGAGAAGCATTGAGTTTAGCTGCTTGCTTTTACTATTTTGCATGAAAACAGTCAAGTAAAATGATAATGAAAAACTCTGCCAACTGTGCATTTACAAAATGTTTGCAGTTAGTATTGTGTCTCCCATTCCTTGATTCTGCAAAATCCTTTTTCCAGATTTGTTTATACCTTAATACCTTAAAATAAGAAGTACTAGTCAATTCAAGTATCCGAAAAATAGCACGGATTCCTATTGTTATTAAAAGTTACCCAGCTGGAATAACAATGCCCCACTGCTTGCCAAATCAACACCATCACAGCTCAAAGAGATAAAATTGTAACTGAATCCTCTCACATGCACAATGAAACTGTCCTGAAATGCTCCCTGCTTACAGCAAGTTGGGTAAAAGTTACTTCAGTCTTAGTAGTCAGTGTTAAATTTTCTGCTTCCAAGGTAGTTTTTTCACTCCTTAATTCTTCCTCTTGGAGGTTTGTCTAATGCATTTCTCTCTCTAATGCATTTCATTGGGTGCACCATATAAATTTTAAAAAATCCTTAATAAGAAATTACTTTCATGCTACCAAGTGATTGGACTTGACATCAGGGGAACCAGTCCTCAAACACTAACCCATGGCATTTTGATTTATGCATCCCATAGGCTGTAATCAACCTGTTGCACATGGTAGCACTGGAATGCTACTTCTTTTTAGAAGTAATAACTTCACCCATGGAAAGCCATTAGGTCTATGGCAGCTCAGAGGTAGAAACAGGGACGACAAAGTTTACTGGAAAGGTACCTACAGGAAAGGTCTCCACTTTTTCTTTCCCTTGAAAATGCTTTTGAAAGCCCATAAAATTGTGTGGTGTATGCCAAATGACCTGTGAAATAACCATCCACAGCTGTGGCTGTAAGAAAAATGACGTACCACTGCTGGCACTCATATTGATCTGATAAAACCTTTTCAGTGTGAAATCATCAAGCCTTTGAAAAGATGAACCCATGCATCAGGAAAGAGCATGACACAAATTTCGGAGAAACAAAGGACCAATGCTGTACCCAGCAGCAGCTATTGAAAATAAGGAATATAGAACAGTTTTCTGGGAATGCATTTGAAATTGCAGATGATCTGCTTTGGAGATTAGCCTGGCAACAGAAAATCACATGCACAATACAGAAACTCTCTTGCAGGAAGAAACTCTGTATAGAGAATCTGATCCAGCTTATTCTGTCAGGGGACAAAATTATAATTTAAATTGTGAATTAATAGATTCTTATGTATGTTTAGGTCTCATTTATACTTCTTTTCATAGCAGAAGCTCAAGATGTAAATTAAAGGTTTATAGCAAGGTTGAATTGTAGAGGCTGTTTACTTACTGAACTGTATTGTACCTCTTTTTGTTTGTTCATTGTGTCAGAACTGTGAGTGGGAGATAGTATCCCTTGAGGGGAGAGAGGATATTTTGGATATTTTTACTCCTTTTTTCTTTGTCTTTTTCCATTGTCTTTTTGATCTCCTTTGTGCAGCTTTCCCAATCAGCAGTAACATGTAACAGGCTCCTTGGCTGTTGCTTTGATAAAACCAATGGCATCAACCATCATCTGACACCAATCAGCTACATCAATGATAAAGGTGAATGTTTGACATCTTGTCTGAGGTTCATGTTACCAGCTTGAGGGCATGAGCAGAAAAATGAGGAATTTTAGTTGATCTGCTGGCCTCAGCTTATTTTTTGTTTGCCTCAGGAAAGTTACCTTCATGGACATCTTTCTTTCTAAACTCTTCTAAAGCATGGACTGTTAGATTCTGCATTGCATTAAACATGCCTAGAGTGTCACACACAGGCACAGCACATGGTTCTACTTATTAACCTTATTAATAGAGGAGAGTGAAATACAAACCTTGTGTACAACACCCACGCAGATGGCCACTCTCAGACAAATCCCCTGCCAGGCTGTTACCAAGAACCTCTCAAATGTTTGTCCTAGCACTGCAAGACTGGGACTTGCTGCCAGTGACTGGAAAATGCCTTTTTGATTTCCAGGCTTAAAACTAGAAGTTGGTAGCTAAATCTTTCCTATACGTGTTATTTACTTGGGAGCTGCGTTTCTTCAGATGTCTTTTGTTTTTCCTAGAGCATTTACCACCTGGCAGAATCTCTACTTGCTTGCAGTTTGAAAGATGGTAATAAATGGTTTATAAACTCCACAAACATGAGTAAAGCTCATAATGGTGGGCTCCTTGTGTAGTGAGACAGAAGAGTATAGTTGTCATACACCAACGTTTTTTCCTGTTGCCTGCCTGTGACTTACAGAATCCCAGCCATGAGCTGGGATTCAAACCAGAGTTCAGAGGTCAATGAGCTAGAAAGATTAGCAGGTCCAGGTTTGCCTTCCAGATCATGTGGTGATAACTTTTCAGGGGTTTGTCTAGGAAACAGAGCATCTTTCCTTTATCTGGATTTCAGGGAAGTGACAGCTGTGGAGCATAGACCACTCTTCTTGCTTATCTCTGTAAGACTGTAGTAAGTGATAAAGAGAGTAGCCCTATGCATCTGCCTGTCTCAGAGAGAGAGGAGACAGCAGATCTCCTCTCTCACCTACTGTCTCCCAAAAATCATGACTGTCATCCTTGCTCTAGAGACCAGATCTTGGGGGCCAGCCCCAGGAGAACATTGCTCTGTGCAATGTTCTTGCTGCTTAAAAACAACTTCTCAGGGAACAAAATAAAGCAGCTTAGCAGGTGTCCTTTCGTTGCAGTATCCATGGTAAACCCTGGAGTATTTTAAAGCAAACATACAGAAGGCTTTAGTGATTGCTACAGCACAGTCACGCAGAGGTTGTAATGCTTTCTCCATGCTTTGAGCTTGATGACAGTCGAGTTTTGGATAGACCCCAATAATTTCCAGTCCTTGCAGGCCATCTACCAAAGCAAGTTTACATATCAGCTCAGCTGGATTCAGTTCCCTCTGAAGCAGAAATCCTGTGTTGCCCTCATTAGTTGCTGGTGTAGAGTGGCTGTAAGCAAAATCAGGGCAATATTTTTTGAATGTATTTTTTTTTTACTCAGTCTTACATTAATTTAAAGGCAGGTTATTTTGTTGGAAAGGCATTGTTACTCTCTCCTGTTACTTGTTTCTTGTTCTTTTTTCTCTTGCCTTTTAAATTGGTATAATTTCTAATTGGCTAGTCCTAGGGAGTGTTGAAATACAGGAATAATTTGTCCTGAACACAGGTGAGTAAATAGTGACCTCACAATTCTCATATGCAAAGAAGAGTCTACGTTAGGTTGATTTGTGCCTTAAATAGTCCACAGCTCATGATTTCAGGTACCAACATGAAGCTGTATCACTTCAGCTGCTGACATCCCTGTGCTGGCCATGGTGGAACTCTTTGGAAATAATCAAAGTTCACCTCAGACTGAGCAACTCTCCCTTGTAGGGAAATCTCCATTGGCAGCTTTGGAAGTATCTGTATGCATGTGATATGCAGTGTAGCACTCTTATTGCCACCAGTGTGATCTTAACCCTGGCTGGGCAGGGCAGCATCGAGTCCTTGGTGGTGGTGGTGGTGGTGGCTTAGAAAATCACAAGCTCTCTGAACGACTTGGTTCAGACCTTTTGTCTGGGAGCTTTGAGCCATGCTTGGATCTCTGTTGTATCACCTTTCCCAGTGCTGTGTGGATATAAAAAGCACTGAAGATTCTAGACCTAATCAGGATGGATTTTGAAACCTCGTTTGCTTGATATAAAGGGAAGTAAGTGCTGTCCTCCTCATTTCTCAACGGTCTTGAGTTCAACTGCTGGTGGTTTGTGTAGTCCCTCCCAAATCAACTCTGTAAAGTTTGTAAGAAAAGAGTTAGTGAAGGACACTTAACACAAATCACCCTATTTCTCATCAGATATATATACACTCTGCATGGGTCCATTTTATTCAGAAAGTTTGTCATTTCATAATATTGCTTAATAAGATACAGCCTGGGAGCTGGCATGTGTCTTCTCCCCCACTCCCTCACTGTGTTGAGGGCAGGGCTCCTTCCCTTCTCTAAGGACTCAGCAGGACAGAAGAAGTGAAAACACTCCCTTGGGAGAAGAATCCTGGTCCAGGTACTGCTTGTACCTTCACCTACTGGCAGCTGAAAGCAAAATCACAGCTTACTTCTAATAGGAAAGTGCTTTGAGAAGCACTCAGAGTTGTAAAGAAAATCCAACTGCTCATTGCCATCAAGCAGCACATCCAATTTTATTGAAAATTTGCTGGATTATTGCCAGAAAGACTGGCCAAATTGTGAAATTCCTGGTTCGTGGGAAATTCTGACATTTGGTTTTGTTCTGATTTGGAACGAACCCAGTTATTTTGAAATTACCCACAAAAGAGAAGTTTATAGGGAAAAAATAGGAATAGGAAACAATGACGCATGGTATTTCCAAAATAAGAAGCGCTCCCCAGGACGTGCTTTTCTGCAGCAGCCTTGCTGCTGGTTCTTACGGAGCAGCACCATGAGCCAGGCCTGGGGATGGGAGCCTATGCTCTGGGGCAGCTGACTGCAGCCAGGTCTCCCAGCACTACCAGACTCCCTGTTTGGGAGCAGCAAGCCTATGGTCCCTGTGTCCCAAGCAGACCACCAGGCTCACTGGCAGGAAGCCAGGCTGTTTTCCAGTGGAAAACTACATGTGGTTGGATGTCGGTTAATGTTTTATGTTTTATGTTTTAACATGAAATTTTCTGGCTCTGACAAATCAGTGTTTTCCAGGGCAGTGATGTGCTGTCAGAAATCTCATGATCGGCTCTAATTGCCACTTTGAAGGCCAAAATCTTTGTTGACCAGAGTCCCATAACTTTCTGGCAATCACTAAATATCTTGACATAAGCACAAACGAAAAAGTGTATTTTGTTTTTTGCTCAACAACTGTGAAATTTGTGAGACTTTTTCTGGGCAAGGGTATTATGAAGAAAATTCCTACCTTCAGGGCAGCAATGCTGGGGACACAAATGTCCCTATTTCAACCTTATCACTGCTGCATCAACTTAAAACCACTTGAGAAGCATCGTGTTCCTACCTCTGAGGAGAAGACAATGGCCTCATTGCCCAATGAGTCATGTTGTCAAAGTCTAATTAGAAACAGGAACTCACTCACTAGAGCACTATTTATTCTTATTCTTACAGCATAAGATTTCAAAAGTCTTTTTCATTGTTTTTATTATTATAATAGAGAAGGCTGTTTATTGATTTTTCTACTACATGAATGTTTGTATACAGAGATTTCCCACTTCTAATGGAACCGCCTTCTAAAACAATAATAAAAAATAATAATAACCTCACTCAAGAGTGAAATAACTGTGGCCAGAACCATACTTCAGTGAAAATTTTTTCCCCTTCTGAATGTGCTGCCAGAGAGTTTCTGTGGTCTGACAGGCCCCATAGTCTCCATGGCAGGGAGAGGGCTCCTCTCCCCAGGGAGCCAAGTGTCAGGGCCCTTGCTGGGACTACTCCTGGGTGGATTCTCCTCTCTGAGAGCCAAACTTCTCCCTTGCTCTAAGATCACCTCCAGTTTTGGGTCACTGTGGGTAGGTGTGGTGGAAGCAGCCTGGTGTCAGTCGTGGCTGGGTCCCCAGGGTCCCCTGTGGCTCTGAGGAGCTGTGGAAGGAGCATCAAATGGGAAGGAGTACAGAGAGAATCATATGGGTACAAAGACAGATTTTGTTTCCAGAAACATACATTTTTTTTGTTCTGATTTGTATCAGGTGTCTAGAAAAGTGAACTCCCAGAAATTTGGAAACAACTGATACCTTTTGTTTCACCCAGATTTGGTTTTTCCAGTTTCCTTGCTTCCTTCCTTGATTTCCAGCTTAAAAACTGACTTCACTGTCAAATGTGAAACAATCCATTCCCAAATCCGCGCTTACTGAGTAAAACCTGTGTCTCAGCAGAACATATCAATTTTTGTCCATACTTCAAACGCCAGTTTTCTGTTCCAGAAAGGTTGGCATCTGCCAAGAATCCTATCTAAATCTGTTCTAAAGAGCTGGAAATACTCAGGGCTGAAGACCACTTGCTAGATACAGGTCAGCACCGGAAACAGGTTACAACCACATTATTTTCCATGGAGCTCATCAAGACAAGAACAAAAGAAGCAAAATTCCCCCTAGAGTTCCCAGCAGCAGCCTCAGCATTTTTGGCAAGGATATGTGCAGACCACAGTAGCACAATGTAGCAGTGTGTGAGGGCAGATTTGTTACTGGAATTAGTCTAATCACAGCAATAAAAGTGGTCAAGTCATTCTGCTTTGTAGTCATTGTGCTTCCATTACCCCAGAAGTCTCTCACACATCTATAAAATAGTTCAGTGTTGTGGAAGATGTTGCTTCCTCTGACCAACTTCTGTGTGTGTGGGGAGCAAAGTGACGATGCAGAGCCATCACTCCAATGTCTCCTCTGAGTACTTGTTTCCTCTACAGGGAGGCTTTTGGCCTGTGCTTCTCTGTGACAGAGGAGATTCTTTGCTTACTTTCTCTGTTTCTGCAAGGACTAGACCCAAACTAAATCTCACCAAACCTGACTCTTTCTATTTTATCTTAAGATGTCTTTCTGGAAGCAGCTTCATTATCTTGGCATGGGTATGTACAGCTCATGGGACAATAAAAAACCTCTCAGTGTAAGGGCACAGAGCTTTCTGGGCATGGATGGAGCCAAGAGACTGAGTGAACCATCTACCTCTTGCTCCATCGTCTTCCATGCTCTATCAGCCTCTGCATCAGAAGAGCCAGAAGAAAATATGGTAAGACCATTTTCCTCCTGTTTTTTCTTCAATGGAGCATGGGGAATGTAGAGAATATTTGTTGGCTGACCCATTGCAGAGGTATTCCCATGGGTGGTAACCAGTGCCTGTGTGAAGGTGCAGTGTTACTGACTGGTTGCATTCTAGTCTGGAAATCATTTTTGTTATATTTGTTTCTGATGCTTAGTTAGGGTGAAGTGCTGTTGGTGAGAGACTTTACAGACTACAGTGAAGTTTCATTTTTATTGAAAATTATTGAAATTTATTATTTACCGTTGTGAGCAGCCTCTCAGCTGTGCCATGGGTGTCAGCAAAAACACGCAGGGCATCTTTCTTTCATTTGACTGAGAGAGCTGTAGGTGAGGCCATATGGGGAGGGAGAATTGAAGCAGAATGTGCAGCATGGGGTGGTTCATTGGTTACACTGCTAGCTGCTGTGCAGCTTGGGAACCTCTCTCACACTTTGGGATATGATACTTGACAGGAGTTTGCTGGTTAGCCTCTTGTCCTTTCTGAGGCAGGAGAGCTGCCCTGTGTGCCTGCACCATGCCATGACTCCCCTCTGAGAGACAAAGCCAGGCTTCCCTGGTATGTTGCACTTGGGCCCAACCTTGTCATGAGCTCTGAGAGCTGATAAGGACACTGATGTTTAATGGGCTGGTGGGCCCTCAGCAGCAGTGCTGATAGGGAGACAAACTCCTCTTGTAAACACTATAAATCCAGGATTATAATTTGCAAGTCAAATCCCTGCCTAGCTAATGCGTGAAAAGGTGTTTTTCTAGTCCAAAACGGTGATTATCGTGTCCACAAAAGCCCTGCTAAACTCCCACTGAGTGGGAACCATGTACCTGAAAGTCCCTTGCAGATCTGGCCTTTACTGTGAATGGAATCAGGTGCAAATCAATGTTTGTCAACCCATGTTTAATTTAAAATGTTACTGCAAAACCTGATGAACCAGAAATAAACCCTAGGTGATGCTGGTTTGGTTTCATTTAGGATTACTTGAGGTTGTTTGGGAGTATAGCCTCTGTCTTGATTTCTGCAGGTAAAATTCCTCACAGTAATAATGCTAACTGGAAAGCATATCCATGTGCTGGGATTGGTATATCTGTAATGGCTCACAGTTCTCCCAATATGCAGAGATTAAAGGAGGTTTTGTGTTACATCAGATGTACGCAGTCAGTTCCATAGTTTCATAAATCCAGGCCAAGATGCGCTGAAGAGAACCTAAAAATTCACATGTGTTTAAGTGAATTTTAGGTTTCTGTGGCAGGTTGACTGTGGCTAGATGCAGGTGCCCACCAAAGCTGCTCTAGCACTGCCCACCTCAGCTGGGTGGAGGGGGGGAAATATAACTAAAAGGTCATGGGTTGAGATAAGAACACGGAGAAATCACTCAGCAAATACTGTCATAGGCAAAACAGATTTGAACTGGGAGAAATAAATTTAACTTATTAGCTATCAAATCAGAGTAGGATAATGAGAAACTGAGAAACAAAAAAAAAAAGTTAAAACATTTTCAGCACACTCCCCCTTCTTCTCAGGCTCAACTTCACTCCGAATTTTCTATCCCTTCTCACCAGGTGGGCACATGGGGGTTGGGAATGGGAGCTGCAGTCAGTTAATCACACATTGTCTCTGCCACTCTTTCCTTCTTAGGGGAAAGCCTGACTTCTGTATCTTCTCTTAAACAGACTTGAACAGCAGTGGGTTTTATGTGGATGCACCTAAAATCAGTCCTCAGTCATCAAAACAAGCATTATTGCTTGTGTCCCATGTGTAAAGGGAGATGAAGGTCATGTGTTGGCTTTAAACTAAAGACTTCTCAGATGAGGTCAATAAATGGTGTGGGATGTCAGATTTGTTTGGTTTTCTCCAATAAAACAATCCTTTTCCCTTTTAATCTTGAAAAGCCATCCATAATGAGTAGGGGGATTGTGCTATACGTCCTGGGAAACAAAACGGCCTTTTAAAGAGGAACTCACTGACAAGGGCTGAAAGCCTTGGGTTCACTCTGTGGAAACAGTCAGGCTGATTCACTGCTCAGAAGTTAATTAGTATAAATGGTAGAGGATCCAGCCTCTTTCCTTCGCCTTATATTTCCAAATATCTCCTGGAGCCAAATCGAGACACTGCACAATAGGTGTTTAAACACACTTGTCCCCTTTTCCCCCCTTGCTAGAAGCAGTGTCTGGAATACAGGTTGTAAATCAGGTCCTACAGTGATTGATCCATGTGCCAGCAAGTGAAGCATAAAAATAGCAGCATGGTTGAAAGGACATTAAAAAAAGGGAAACAGACCATTATTATTTCTGGGCTCAAGGGAAAGAGCAGTTGCACTGACATGCTGGCCAAGTCTGAGTAGCCCGGGTCTGTCTAAAGAACACAGACAACTGCTTTGCTCCCTCCTCCACAGCTGTGTGCACCCTGTAAACAAGGAGCCAGCCCCGTTTTTCTAGCCTGTGAGCCTGGCTCCCAGAGGTTTGAGTCCTTTCAGGAACTTCTCTTAAACCTCTTTGTGTGCTCTAAATCAACTCCTGCATTTCTCTGGCTGTGAAACAACATGCTGGCAGGGCAAATTGCATCTTTGCTCTCTCTGATGCCATCATAAAAGTTGCTGACATGCACACCATATATTTGAAGTACATTTCCCCCTTATCTATTGCTGGGGAGAACATTTCTGTGGCTTTCCTATTACTGCTAGGCATAGAAAATCTGTAGCTTAACTAATTTGACAGTTTAATTGGGAGTCAGAAGGTTCCATCCTGCTAATGTTTGAATAACAAGAACTTCTGCTGAAGCAGGAAAGATAGAATAGCAATAATTTCATCAAAATAAGTAGGTGAAAATAAAGGTAGGAGGGGAAAACTTTCTGCTTATATTTACACATTTATCCACCATTATTTTGTTAACAAGGAGCATTGTGTAGTACTGAAGCAACAAGAAAGACTCTTCAGTTTCAAAGTGTCTTTTAGACATTGACTGTACACTTAAGAATTCTTCTGATATGGGTAAGCAAAAGTAGTAATGGAATAATTTGGTAACCCTTACTGTATGCACTGAGTGTAGCTGTTTCTTTCCAAGAAGACAGTTTGCCATTTCCATTTTTTCATTGCACATGCCTGGAAAACCCTGGTAAACCTCCTTGCCTCTGTAACACACACAGGTGCACACACACATGCATGCATACACATATAGGATCTATTTTATTTGTATGTAAAGTACTGAGGGATTTGTTATGAGAGGGTTTTCTCATTACAGGGTTTTGTCATTACTCAGGTGGCTCAGGTGCTATTGAGCTCACATTTAAAAGGATGAGAAGTGCTTTTGTTTCTAAGTATGCCCCAGTCCTCACTTAATTACAGACATCAGCATCATCTTAGCTACCTCTTCTTTGATGCTGCTTCAGAAACTTAAAAGGATCTTGATGATTATTCAAACAATAAAGTAACAATCCCCAGTTCTGAGATTTTGTGATTTTTAAAAATTTCTTCTTTCCCCAAATATCTGTGGTACCTCTCATCCCTTGTCTAGCTGCTGTGAGATTGATTCAGCCTTCTGTCCCTCACATCCAAGGCATTTTTGTACTGTGTGTTTTATGTTGTCAGTACCAATAGTTTCTTGCCAGACTTTTTGGTCACTTTTTATTCTTGGAAACATGCATTAGCATTCAACAAGACCTAATAATGCTTTGTGCCATGCCCTCAGTTTCTCAGCAGAAACCTGCCTTGAAAATATCTGCTGAAACCACAGTGCTTATGCCCAGCTGTATCTCTGTGAATATTAAGATCATGCAATTTTCAATATACTATTCTAGAGTTATATTCTAATGACTATATTCTTCTCTGAGAAGATTGGGTGTGTCCTCTTTGACCAGAGTGTGTTGTGGTAGAAGCTTCCTTTCAGGCAGTGAAGGAACATTTTCTTGGCTTAGTCTGTTTTGCCCTGCATGTGCTTTAATTAAGACAGACTCCATATTAATTAAAATAATCCTCAGCAAGGCAAAAATTAAGGCAACTATCAAACACGTAAAGTTGTTAGCACACAAGCATTTGTACCTGCCTATCAGCATTAGTATAACACACCCATTCAGTGTCTTGAGCAACACCTTACTAAAAGCACAGCAAAAATCTACGGTGTTCTTATAGGGCTTCTTCATTCTCTGAAAACATGGGTCTTTTCTGACACATTTAACTTCAAACAAATTTTAATGTGGTGTGAATGCTTAGTTTGATTTAGGAGCAGCTTGCTTCAGTTTATTTTAAACCCATTCAGCCTCGGGGTGAGATACTTGGTGACATTACAGCCATTCAGTGAACTGTCTTTCAGCAGCTGAGTCTGCAGTGAGACTGTGTCAAGCTGAAAGAGGATTAGTCCTGCCTTTGCTCTGGAGCACGCCAGATTACACCAGCTTGCCTCTGTCTAAAGGCACAGCAGTATGACTTTGCTGTGCTCCAGGCTGAGAGGTAACTATTCCCTGAATTCCTATACCTGGCTCCTTTGTGGTCCATCCCCTCACCTTGTAACCTGTGTAACTCATTCTCTCGTTGCTCTGAATTGGGTCTGTAAAATGATGTGATCTGGAGATGGCTACCCCTTCAACACACACTTTTAATCACCTCAGATGTTCAGCAGCTCGAGCCTGCACCTTGTACTAACCCTTTGCTCTAAGCCTCTTGGACACTGTTTTATTCAGCCATTCATGGATTATCCAGCTCAGACCTTAATTTCAATAGATGCAGCTTCATTAGGATGTTAAACCCATGTAGTTAAGTTTTTTTTCTTACCATGTCCATGCATCTAATATCTCGGTCTCAGGATTTACCTTATCTAGGGATTATTTTGATGGCTGAAGCAATAACTTGAATAGACTCTGAAATACTAGCTAAAACCTCTGATTATGCTTTTTTTCTTCGTTAATACAATATTTTTTCTTTTCATTCTGATGCAAGTCCATCTATCACATAGAGGTTTTGTCAAAGGCAAATAGATGATGTGAGTTAAAAAAAAGTTAAGACATCATGACATGCCTGAGAACTGGTGAGCAGATTTATGGGTAACAAAAAAATGAGGGGTCCGCAGACACTGAGGTAAAAAAAATACAAGCCTGACAGTATTTATGTGAGTGCTTCAGATTGGTCAACATACCAATGGCAGCCCAACTACAGTAGAAAACAGAGACAGGAGGAATATTTGAACAAATTTAAATGGTCCAGTGCCTCTGTCATGTTAATAAAGGGCATCCCCCTTACGGCAACTATGTGAGGTTTCTTCTCTCCTTGTGCACATTAGCTGAGATCACATAGAAAGGAAAATCTTAACTCATTCAATCACATTTTATCCTAGGAATTCTTCCCCAAGTTCTGCTCGTGTGTTCATTACCCAATATTTCAGTGGTTTCTTTGCTGGTGGTGATAACTGCATTTGAGATGCTCAGCAACTCTAAATGCTGTGCCTCTGCTTCTGCTTTCTGTGCTGTTGCTTAGCCCATTGCAGTGAGGAAGAGGAGGAGAAAAAGGATGAGACAACACTGGAACTCACTCTTCCTGTAAAGGGTCCAACGGAAATGAAAGACCTGTGTAAGAGTCTGAAATCCCAACACAAATGACTTGGTTGCTTATGTAAGGCAGTGCAAATAGCCCTCTTTGTTTTGCCAATCAGAAATCAGAAATTACTGACAGCCTTCTCAGGAAGTTCCTCCAGAAGCCTGGAGAGAAAAGACATGTGGGATTTGGTCACCTTGCAGCTGGAGATTTGGGGGTGGAAGGTAGAAGAGCAGCACGCAGTTGTTAGAAAAGACATGTTGTTTGGTACTTTTGTTTTGATACAAGGTATTTTGTAGGAGAAAGGCTCTTGTCCATTGTATTGCCAGCCCAGGTTCCCAAGGCAATTTGAAGGCTTTGGAGACTTCTTAGGCTGGTTGAAGTAGTCTCTGTTCACTGCTAGGCAGGTAGTGGAGCAGGAATCTGCTGCAGGATTCCCCCATCAGCAAGGCAGCTGGCGATCAGGAGAGACAAGGTCCCATGGGAACTCAGATGCTCCAGATTTGTCAGGAACTTGTAGCTGGGTTACCAGGCTGTCAACTAAGCTTCTAAGAGACACCATTGCTCACAGCAGCTGATATCCTCTTTCCAGAAACTATCTGTAAATTATTACATCTTCTTTAAATGGAAGACTTAAGGCATCTTGATGCAAACCCTGCAAAGTGGAAATTGCTGCCCTCTATCTCTTTCTTTGCCCCCTGTTGCAGGGCTTGTCCCAAGGCAGCTGTACTGGCTGCTTTACCCCATGTAGATGGCTCTACAGCACTGCCAGTTTTTCCAGAAGCTGTATAATCAGACATGAAAGTAGTCCCTACATGATGTGGCTTGTGGGACAAAACACAGGCACTTTTGTGTCTAGTTTTATTTGCTTGCCATCCAGGCCTGCACTGCCCTTCCCCTGGCACACAGACAATCCAAGCACAGGAAAATGCATAATCTTGTCACGCTGTAAAGATTTAATTACCCCAAGCCCCAGTTTGGGAGAGAGCAAGGCACATTGGCAGCTGAATTAAACACCTCTATCTGTGGCTTTCCTTAAGCTCAACCAGTGAAAAGACTAACCTAAACTCTCACTCAATGTCATGGTTTCCACCACTTCTCTGTCAGCTTTACTATGAATCACTGTGAGTGCAGATTTGAGGCAAACTGGTGTAATCTAACCTCTGAGCTGCTGGGACAGCAAGAGTTAAGCAACTGAGCTGGAAATCCCAGGAGATCAGTCTTTTCTAGTGGGAAGATTTCCTATGCTTCCTGCTTTTTGATGTGCTGGAAATTTTTTATGCTCAGCCTTTCTTGCAGTATCTTGGCACTACTTCTGTAAATAGTTGAAGGAACATCATCAACATAACAATCATGCTTCTCTCTAAAATGTTTTCATTACTCCAAGTCACCAATAAAAGAGAAAGAGATTAAGGTCTCTTTCATTCAGGCACTTAAGCACGAACCAGCTTTCCTAAGTGTCAGTCAGATCATGCCCTAGAAGATTTAGGGTTTAAATTTAGGACTGTATTGGCTTTGCTGACAGTGCTTTTAGAGGAAGTTTTGACAGCTTATTCCCACCCTCAGTACACCACCATTTGCTACTCTGCTGGTTGGTTACAGTGTGTTAGGGGTTGTCCACTTAACCTGGTCACTTCTTTTCGTGTGTGTGAAAGAGATAGAGTTGTTTTTAATCAAAACAATTTCATCACCCTGTCTTTACAGTGAAGCTCCAGCAACTACTATTTGGGCTGATCTGAGAGAATGGCGGCCTGGGAAAGGATTAAACACTCAAGGGGGGATGCTCAGGGATCTGCAGACAGAACTGCATGGTACTGTTGACTGACACTTTGACTATCTTTGGGCTTTTCACTGAAAGCCCCAAATCCACTGGATATATAAACATGACAGCTCCTCTCAAGTCACAAGCCTAAAGGCTGAAATGATCCTGTTGTGTTGCACAGCCCACCTGCATGTATGGCCTGGTGTTCTCTGTGTGGTCTTTAGGCACTAATGTTCCTTATTTCCTTCACTGTATTTTGGTAACCACTGAAATGATGCCAACTACAGGGGCACCAAACACCTATGGAAGCCCTTAAAAATTTCCAGTGGGAATGTGGACTTAGCAAGGGGGTGTTCAGAGCTGAACTGAAACTTGGCCAAAGTTCAAGGCTGTTCGGAGCCAGTGTAGGAGTTGGACATTATCTTCAGCCTAAAACGAGTCTTGGAGTATGTCTTTTAGGAGATTTACAAGCAAGCAGGTCTGTACTAGCAAGCACCTGCTGCTGATAGAAACACTGACACTGGGATGACGTAGCTAGAGCCACTGTCATGCTTGCAGGTTACGCTGAGGAGGACATCTCGAACACAGGCTGCTTTTAATATATGAAATGTATCCCCAGAATGTGTAAAGTGTGAAAACAACTGCCCTCAAAAGTTCACATGTCATGTCCTCTTTTCACTTGTACCTCCCGTCCCTTTGGTTTCCTCAGCACACTGTGCACGCCCTCTCTTGCAGGTGAAATGCAGACCCTCCGTGTGCCAAAGGCTAGTGGAATGACAGGACACATTCTTCCAGGCTGCCTAATGACTGCTCCAGAAGGTATGCTACAGGAGTGGATAAGGACCCATTAGAAGTCAGGAAGTCTCTAATGTATTGGCCTTTCGAATAAACAGCTTTAGCTTTTTAGTTCTCCACTTACATTAATCATGCCTGTCATGAGCCACTTGGAGACCTGCAGCCACCTCGGGGTGGCCTGCAAAGCTTCCTGCTTCCCTCAGAGCTCTGCTGCTTCAAGTTTCCCTTCCCACTGTTTGTATGAAGCCTACAGGAGATGAACCAAATAAGATACCTACTTCTTTCAGTCAGTAACCAAAGCCTCCCCCATACAATGAACCACCAGTGAGGGAGAAGAGACGGGAGGCAGTAAGCATCATTTTACTGATGCTGACTCTTGCTCTTCTTCCCACATTTTTACTGAAGTCTTCTTAAACTCCTGATTTTTCATGTCTCCCAGTATTTTTAAAGAGTGTTAGGAGACTCAGAATATTTAATGATTCTTGTTTTTTAAGCTGTTAGCTAATTCACTGTGATTAATATTAACAAAAATCAGTCAAGAGGAATGTGCTTCTCACTGCAAAAACACATTCTTCCTCCTCAATTCCTGTCAGTTTTGGACTTTAAATGTACTTGGTTTAAATTTTTTTCTTTATTTAAGAAAAACATGAAGAAGCATAATTTTTCAAAACATGACATCTTGTTGAACAACAGACAGGACCAGAGAAACTCAATCCTACTTGAACACAGGGTAATTTGAGACTATGTTGAGAAATTATGTCAGTCTAATACTTCTGTATTGCAAATCTGAAATACTCTGGTTTGGAATGATATTTGAATCTTAATGCAAAGTGAGTGCAATTTAGCCTCAAATATCAATATTTTTTTTTTTTGCACTGGCTTGGAAGAAAGGAATCTTGAAACAGGAGTTGTATTCACACTTTTATGACTGGGATCTCTTTCCGCCTTAATTCTCTTTTTATCTTCTTATGTGTAAAACCCCCTAGCAAGCAGCTGTGTTTCTTAGTTTATTGAGCTGTAAAATGTGTTGGGGATATTCACCTATCCTGGTGTTCTGAGATGCCTGGAAGGGCAGAACTCTTCCAAAGCAAAGATAATGAAGTAGTAAGGCGAGAAGGACATAGGACTAGGATTGAATTTTAAACAATAAATTGTAAACAAATGGAAAATAAAGAATTCTGAATGACCAAGGAGGTTTCAATGTGCAGGAATGTCTTGCAGGGATCTTCTCTCTGATGAATGACAATTAACAGTTCTGCTGCAGATCTGGTATATCCTAGAGACTCATGCCTTGGAAGTGCTTTTATCTGATGAAATTTTAAGTCTAGCAGTAGAGAAATTAGGTCATTTTTATGTGTTGTGTATATACTAGGGAACATGAAGTTCTGGATATGATGTAGTGGCTGAAGGGAATTGTTATGATCCTGAGGTAGATATCAGGAATAGACTGTTAGTGAAATTCATAATACCCCTGCAAAACTAGGACTTTCTAACTTCACCTTTTTTTTTAAAAAAAAAAAAAACGTATTGGCAAATTTATAAAAAGAGCTTTTTGAGCCTTCAGTTTAAGTTCTAAAATGAATTATTTAAGGAATCCAGATTTTATAGTGTATTCATGAGAATAAGTTTAGAATTTAAGGAACGGTGTGTTTACACTCTGTGTTTGCGTATGGAGAAGGCAGCCAGTAACAGTGGGCTCTTTGACTTCTGAGGCAATGCCAGAGCATTCAGAAGCTAAAGGATGATGCAGAGGAATACAAAGTGTAAAAATTTGATAGCTGTTTTACCAGGCTTATGCTTCTAAACAAGGAAAAAGTTTCTTCTTAAGCCATGTCTTGTCATTCAACGCAAATATTTTATCCCCTGTAAACTGATTATTCCATGATATTATGGGGGAGAAGTGTGGGGGTGTATTGTTGATCAGTAGGTGCTTAAATTAAATCAACATAATAATTATTTTTGGCCTTAGTTATAAAAGCATGAGTATTCCTTAAAAAATCATTACTTTTCTTCTATTGCTGATCAAAATAATCCGAAGTTGCCAAAAGAAGTTAAGGTTTCATTTCAGGGTATTAATGGATAGATGTAGACAAAATGTCTCCCTCTCTTTAATTTTCTCATGTAGCTCTTCATAGGAAGAAGGTTTTTCTCAGGATGTATCTATCCAAATTACTCTCTGTTATATGATGCTCTATTTTTAATCCCACAGCATATGGAAAACATTCCCCTGTATGGAAGAGGTATCGTTTTATAAAGTCGAGACGTTGCTTGCCCCGGTGACTCAGAGTCATAGCAATATCCCTTCCATAGCAATATCCAGAGAGTGATGTAATGAAGCAGACTTCCATGTGCACACACTAAAGCCTGGCTAGGTGCGTGTGTGCTTGTGATCAGTAGCTGCCAGGGCTGACCTCTGCCTTCCCTGATGGATCAGGATGCATTGCTGCCTACCGCAGAGGGCCAGCAGAAGACCTGTGTGCAATCTAAGCTTCACTTCAGAGCAGCTTTGAGAATTTCCATGGGATGTGGGTGGGCGGTAGGTTTCACTCACTGGAAACATTTACATTTGAGTTTAGAAACAATTGTACTGGCCAGCAAGTTGTTTTCTTTTAAGCTTTCACAGACCAAGGAACATCATCACGTAATTCCATTAGTGAATCCAGCAAGTTTTTGTTAACAACACCTCTTTTAGGAAGTTATTAAACAATGATTTAGAGACTAAAGATATGACAAATTTACCACTTCCCTTAATGTCTTTTTCCAATGTATAATTGACTCTATTTATTTCCACTTTGGAATTTAGATTTCTCTTTTAGCCATTGGAAGTTAATGCACTTTGCTGCCAGTTGGAAGTCCTAAGACTCATCACGATTTTAACACGTGTCAGAGATAAAATAACTCAAAAGAAAAAGAATGAATAATAATCTCTGTATGTCTCTAAATGCTGGTAAAATTGATTGGCAACCTTCATGCCTTGTACCACAGTGAGTATTTGAGCTGAAGAGAGAAATGCCATTTCTTTGAAGTTGGTGGCTCCCTTTAACTTTGGGTTTGCTTGTCTTTCCGCATTGCTCATTGTGATTATCCATCAACAGCAATGCCAGAGGCTCTTGCAGTTTAGCAGGGGCAGCTCGGGACACGACTTTCATCTTGTTGAAACAAACAGTAATATCAAAGTTCTCACAACCCTCTGAAATATGGTAGAGACTTTGAGGTGAATACTTAGCGACTTGGCTGTGTGTGGGCAGTGCAAACACGAGCTGCAGCAGTCTTCCAGCCTTTTCTTCGGGGTGTCCTGCAGAGGACTGAAGGTTGGGAGCAATTTGCTCGTTATTAGACCGGAGTCACCGCGCCGGGGCCTCTTCGTGTTGACTCGCGAAACCCTTTCATGCTTATCAGCGTACAGCTGGATTTCCTCTGCTTTATCACACTGCCACTTTTCCTGTATGGCTCTCAGCTTTGTTTGGAGTTCTCTGGGCTTGCTATTATATGCACTTCTCTTTGATGCAATGATAGATCTTGCAACTGTGCTCTGTGAAATGTGCACCTCTCCTGAGGTGTTGTATAATTGCAGGATCACTCTTATCTCATCAATCTTAATGTTTTCTAATTTTTTTGCCCTGGGGTCTTGTTTGAGGCATGGCATAAGATATCCCTTAAGATTTGCAAATTGTTTTGTTGGAATTCTTTACAGTTTTTCATGTTGAGCTTTTCATAAAGCAAAACCTTGAGGATGGATGTCTACTCAGTGCACAGTTTCCCTTATAGTAGCTTGTTTTGAAAATGAAGGAAGTATTTTATTCATTAGCGGAAGAACGTTTAATTGTACTTGTTATGATGAGGAGAGGACTCTGGACTGTTTCACATTAATAAAACTCTTCCTCTTACATCAAGATTTCTGCTTGGCTATTCCATTTAGTCATTGTCTCCTGAAGTGACAAACTTGAAATGTGTATTCCCTTGTTACTGAAATGTTGAGAAAACTCTCCAACATAACAGCTATATACTGCTTTGTAATTTTATGAATAATTTCAGATTGATTGACTCCAGTCTCTAGCTTTGCCTCACTTCTGACAGCAGTATTTCTTGTTTTGTTCCCTGAACATTAAATGTCTTCCACATGCACTTTATAGTTAACTGATTTTGCATTACCTGCAAATTAAGTCAATGGCTTCCATCCATGCAGATTAAGATAAACTTCCTTTAAGCTGAAGCGTTTTTAAAATTTATTTTTTTGAAGCTGTTTTGAATTTCTGCTTTAATTGATATGTTTTAACCTCTTTTCTCTTCATATTCTCTTGCTTCCTAAGATATATTGCTGCTTTTACATTGCTGTCTACCTCTTGTTATAGCAGGGAGCTATAGCAGAAGAAAGCTCAGCAGGCTAGAATGAAGCAGTTTAGAATAATAGAATGACTTTAGACAAGCTTAGAATGTGCTTAGACAAGCTCAAAGATATTGCATCTAGGGATGGAGAAATGGGGCCTCCTTTACCACCCACTGAAGCTGACAAAGTTGTAGGTTTGAGACCTTTGCATAATGAGGGCAAGAGTGTACTTCCACAAGTAGGGCTGCCATTTATAAAAGTTATGCCCCAGTCTGAGAGAAATTCACCTTCTTTAAGAGTCTTCTTTTTTGGAATAAACCTGTAAGTGAATAAAATGTACAAACAGTCCTCACAGATATGAAAGGGAAGGTAAGCATTAGCATGACTGGAAGGTATACAGTACACTGGTGGGACTGTGGGTTGCACACAACCTGGTGTTATACCCGTGAAAATATGGTGTTTAGAGTTTCTTCTGCTAAATGATATTGAAAAAGCCCAGTGGAATGTTAAGCTCCTCACAAGAACAGGACACTCTCCCCACCCTTAGGTGTGGATGCTAGTGTGGATGTCCAAGTGAGAGCAAGTGAGACCTCGTTTGGCCCTAGAAATGACAATAATATTGCAGAATGTCATGCTCCCTCTTTTCTTCACCGAGAAACAAAATAGATCAATGCAACCTTTCTGGACAGAGACAAATGCTCACTATGAATTACTTAGCCCAAGTTAATGAATAGAAAACAGATAGAGTTCTCATACTGTTCATTAGCAATAGCTAATGGTAGCAAGNATGTCATGCTCCCTCTTTTCTTCAGTGAGAAACAAAATACATCAATGCAACCTTTTTTTGGCCTTAATTATTCTTCCCCTTCCCTCNGCAGTGAGGCAGTGAGGCAGTGAGAAGGAACACCCAAATTTTGTGCTTTCTGGCAACAAAACACACAGATTTTAGCTTAAGTGGCTTCTAACTGTGAAGGTCAGGCAGGACTTCATCCTCTTGCACACTGAATGTTCAGGGACCTCAGCTTCAAAAGATCAGATTTCACAGCATCCTCACTGAGCACTTACTAATTACTGGAATTATTAACCACAAAGGCAACCAAATGAACCCTGTTGGTAGGCAAATTCAAGAAGTTTTTCTTCTTTTATTATTATCTGGGTCATATCAGTGTATCATATTCAGGGAAGAGAAAGGGAAATTTAATCTACAGCTTGGTCTTCACACCCTTTGGCAACATACTACAGCGAAAAATCTGTGTAAGTATATTCTATAATTTCGGGCTCCCTGCATATTATAGACACTTCATGCACAAAGTTTGCTTTCAGCATAATTTTTTACCATTTCTAAAACAAACTCAGTTGCACATTTCAGTTTGTTTAACTGAGATAACCTTCAAAGGCATGGAACTAAATATCCCTCTTGGGCTCTTAGCAGTGGCACTAAGCACTCACTGACCCACTAGACCATTGAAACTATTCTCTTCCTCCTTCACAACCTTTCACAGGTCAACATAGGCCCTCACATCCAAGCACAGCTAAGCTGGAGGACTGAATGCATTACTTACTGTCATGTGAATAGAACTGCACTCAATACCTGGTTAATATTTGCCATATACAATGTGGGATATGCTTTTGTGATAGCTGAGAGCTAACAAGAATATTTACAGAGCAGAAGGGGTTAAGTGTGCCTCTATTTTCCTCTTTTCTCTCTGCTAAGAGGGCTATGTTTGCACTCACTGGAATTAAGACATGGTGTGACCTCAGCTGTCATGGATTAGTTGAGTTTTTATTTGGTTTTGATGGGTGAATACAGACAAAGACAAACCATCTAGTCTCAAGTGGATGGAAAGTAGACATGGGTCCTGTGCATTGCAGTATTTATATGTCACTTCCCAAAAATGCAGGTAGTGAAGAGAGAGGCAGTGAGGGGGGTTAGTTTTGCCCTCAAAGATGAAGGCATTGAGTTGCTTTTGACACACACGTACACACACCAGAACTCCTCCAAGATATTTGGTATTGAAATACTTTAAAAGATGTGAAGTTGACCCTAAGTATTGGCTGAAGAATAATAATTTTAGGGGGACAGGTCTGGAAAACCTGGGGCAGATGCTGCAGCCATGGGTCATCCCCCTGGTTACCCCGGGGGTCCATGGGAAGTCAGGGCTGCTCACGGGCATCTCCAACCACAGTGCAATGTTATACAAGTGTATATTGTACATGAGCAAGAGACTGGGGATGTGTCATGGGAACACTGTGGCAGGAGCTCTTTGAAGAATGGAAATTAGACCTGCAGTTGCAGAAGGCACCTTGGTAAATGAAAAATAATCTTTAAAAAGGGTCAATCTTCAGGCTGAAGAAGTGCTGCACAGTGGGCTGGGAGTCCTAGCGACCTCCCAGTGTCAGCTGCAGGTCATGTTTGCCAAGCAGACTGATCTGGTGAGATTCCCGATGTCCTGGACTTTTCATCATGATCTTTTCCTCAGTTCTCAAAGTGTAGTTTGACAGCAGGGCTTGTTGGTCTGATTTTTGCAGTGATCAGAGATAAAGGGGGGCACAGGTAGCAACATTTTCCATTTCTAGTGGAGGAATAAACAACCAGTTTTAGGGAAATATTGTAAAAGGAGATATTTCCGCACTTGTGAAATTATGGAGTTTTATATCAATAAATCAGCAGAGAGGGAGGATTTCTCTTTTGTATAAAACTGACATGATTTTGAAGGATTTTTAAAAATCTAATGACTTTTCAGTGACTCCTTCCTCTGTAATTGAGACAGAAGTGTAACTCAATCAGAAGACAACGTTGGTTGGTTTAATGCACAGATTATGGTTTCAGAGAAGCGTTTATTTCCCTGTACACTGGACATCTGGAAACATTCCCCTGCCACATTTTATTAGAACATTGAAATCACCTCGTTAAATGATATGGAGGGATTTAGAAGGCAAGGTAATTGTTGGGAGATCAATCACCGATTAAACTTGCCATGCCACTTTAATATGTTCCCATTTACTGCCACAGACACTCATTCTAATCATTGGCCATTTAAATGATTTTCATCACAGACTTCCAGGTTTTCTGAGCCTTCTCCTGGTGTAATGACCCCCACAGCATTTTCCTGTCTTTGTTGTTGAGCAAATGAGCTGATAAGCAACGAAGTACATATGCCGACTCACTCTTTTAGTATCCACTGCTGCTTTTCTCTCAAAGATACAAAAGCAGAAAAGGGCCTGGGCAGAAAATCTCACCTGCTTATTTTTCTCAAATCCTGAAACACGGCTTTATTCATGACAGTACACCACAGACTGGATGAAATTGTGACTGTCCTGCTGTGACCAGGGGATATTGGAGGTGGATAAGGGGGAATACTTGGTGGGGTTTGGAGCCTGAAGGCGAATGAGCTTTTGGGGAGGAAGATGAGATTCATCAGGGAGAGCTGAAGTGCTGAGGGCTGCCCTGGTGAAGGTGTGCACAAATGCTGAGAGAGCATTTGAGGTCTCAGAGCAAGAGGCTTTTGAAGGAAGAATATCACTGTTGATGCAGGAGTTGGGGGAAGGAGAAAACCATCAATGCAAAGGTGAAGCTACTGGGAGGGTTCAAGCAGTGTTATTGATTAAGAATTCTGAGAAGGAGAATATACAAACAAAAACCTCACCTGGACTGGCAGAACCCTCCTAAGTGTCATGGGGCACAACTGACACAACTGAAGAGTATGTTTTCTTGATGAGAGGAAAATATTGTAACACTGTCCCCTATATCAACTTTTTTTTGCTTCTTTGCAGAGAGAACCAAGTAAATATTTCAATGTCCATATGTGGGATATCCTTTATGGTCTTTTCATGAAAATGTGCTTTGGAAAGAACCATTCATCAGGTTGATATCTATTTGCACTTAAATCCCTTTTTCTGTCCCACTCCAAACTAATTGTGTGTGGGTTTGTCCCTCCCTTTAAGAACTGCAAATAGAAAGCAGACGGGAAGCCAGGAGCTTTGACAAAAAGCAGGAAGAGGAGAAGAAAGAGCCCCGAGAAAATGATAGGCTCACATGGCACACTCTGATCTCACTGTAACGAGGAGGCTTGTAAACACTTGCATTTGTGGGTCATTTACCCGTGCTGTACAGGGTGTTTGTTTTACTTGGTAAACAAGGATCACAACACTCTGCTTTTAAGCAAATAGACCGTGGATATATTTTCAAAACTGAACTTGAATGGCTTTAAAAGAGTGTAATAGCTCTCACTGCTTTTCATTTCTTTTACACATAGCTTTTTAAATGTAGTGTGACTACTGACAGCCCTGGAAGGTAGTCTAGGGTCACTTTTCCTTTGCTTTGGTATGGGAAATCAAAAGAGATATAGCTCTTTTTCATGTCCAGCTGCAGCTGTGGAATTTCTCTGTCTCTGAATATATTTTACTCCAGTTTCTGGTGTTTCTGCCTAGGTCTGCCCTGTTAGCTATGATCTCAGCATCACTCTGAGGTACTCAGCCATGGATTCTGCCCATGTGTTTGGTTTCTCCAGGTGCCAGGAGATTGGCTTGCCTGGTATAGAAACTCAGATGGCTGGCAGGAATCCAGGATGGACTCAGGCTCTGCCCCTGGGCTCTTGCCTTGGTTGTAACCAGCTTGACCCACACATAGAGAAAAAGTAAATT
Organism: Erpornis zantholeuca; assembly: GCA_013400515.1. Taxonomy (NCBI): domain Eukaryota; kingdom Metazoa; phylum Chordata; class Aves; order Passeriformes; family Timaliidae; genus Erpornis; species Erpornis zantholeuca. The sequence goes on along the minus strand of VZTN01037831.1, from coordinate 307,700 downwards.
TGTACTGGGACATTGTTTATGAAGAGAACAGAGACATGGTCTCTGTTGTTTCACCTCCACACGGAGCCCCAGAAACCTGAGGGTTGCCACACAGTGACCTCTTCTAGAAATGACAGACCAGCTCTTACCTGTGCAGTACAATATGATCCAGAACCCTCCACATAATTTGGGTAAAATGCCTTTTAATGCTCTCTGTTAGTGACTGCCCTTTGATGTTACTCTCAATATTTGGAAACTCAACACTGCTCTTTTGGCCTTTGTGGAAATGAAAAATGTTTTACCACTCTTGCAAAATGACACACTTCAGATGTACTTTGGTAATGTTTTGCAGGAGTTTTGCAAGCCCTCTCACCAATTTCCAAGGCACTCAGGCTTACTGATCAAGATCCACTTCAAGACCTCAGACTGAATCCAGCTAAGGCAAATGTGTATCTATTTCGGCAAGATGCTTAATGAATGCTGCTAGCTTCACCTGAAAACAAAATACCTTGACAGCCTCACCACGTCTCTAATCTCTCAGCTCCCTGTGTGCCTGACAGGGCAGCAGCCCCTCTGTGCAATCCCACAGCCTTCATTGTCGTGGTGAATCAGCAGCTTGAATAGCAGGTCAGTTCTCACTCAAGTGCAACTCTTTCTGCTCTGAGGAAGTTCCCAGGACCCAGGCAGTGTCAGTCCTCCCAACTCTGAGGCTTCCTCAGCCAGGGTGTGAAGGCTGCTGACAGCAGGAATTCTCAGCAGCAGGGTATCATGCTGCTTACTGTGAATTTGGTGTAACATGAGAATTTGGGACACAAGAGCTATATGTCATGAGCTGTGGTAATCCTCTGCTTTTGGTCTCACGTTAATTTTGCACCCTGTGGGGTTTGTTTCAAGTTCCATAATCACCTTCTGAAAATAGTGAGTTTTGGCTTTCTTCCAGCAAAAGCCAAACCTCCTTCGTCCTCAGGCCCAAAGGGCCTGGTTGGAGGGAGGGAAGGAGCAGAGGGGAAGGGAATGGGGACCAGGCTCACCTCTTTTTCCATGCTGGGAACACAGACAACCTAACTGCTTTTGAAAGCTGCCTGCTGTCATACCCCTTCCACAAACCCTCTCTGCTCTCAGGAGGGGGAAATAGCTATTGAGGCAGATTTTCTCCAGGCTGGGAGAAGCTGGAGGTCATGTAGTCAGGAACAACTTTGATGCTGTCAGGCTGGAGCTGTGAAGACTTAATCTCTGACTGTAGCCTGCCTCCTGGTCTTCCTGAGATTAAATTACAGTAGGGAGCAATACCAGAAATAATGCAAGTCATTTAAAAGGGATGGGGAACTTAGTGCTAGTTTCTAACTGCAACTTAGCCCTGGCCTGTTTCATGATACTGAGAGGCCCAACAGCCTGCCATGTGCCCTGTTATCCCTGAGAGTTTTCCCAGGTTACTCCTTGTTTTGCTAGGCAGGGATGAAACTCCAGGGGGTGACTGCAGCCCGGGCTTGGGGGGCTGTAATTTCTGAAACAGTGTCTGAAAAGTTTGAGGATGACGGTGGGATTTGAGCAGGTCCTGTCCTGGGGTGGGACTACATTCCTGCCATAACCAGCAGAGGAAAGCCATGCTGCATCAGTGGAAAAGCTGCTGAAAATGGCTCTGATAGCACAATAGAGGGACAGACTATTGGACAAAAGGGCGATGCCCAATTTTGGGGCATGGCCATTCTCAGGAATGTCCTGGCAGTGCTCCAGGCTTAAAACCCCAGCTTGCCATAGTGGGTGCTTTTCATCCAAGCTTTCGGAGACATCACATCAGTTTGGTTTAGTAAATATTTCAACAACGTTTTGAAGTTCCAATGAAAACAGAGAAAACCTTTGATGTCTACAGACCCTTTATCCCACCACACATCTCACCCCATGCTTTTCAGCAACATTGTTTAGTCAGTGCTCACTGAAGCCAAAGGAGTGCAAGGTGCAGAATCTTAGGCCCACTGAAGGCAGCAGAAAACTTTTCTCTGTTACAGTAAAGCCAAGTTCATGCTGAAGTAAGTCAAAGAGAGTGATTTTATTTTCCTCTGTTTCTCTCATTAAAAAAAAAAAAACAAACCCAAAACAAAAAACCAGAAGGAATTCTAGTTAGAAAATTAGATCCTCTCCAAAAAAATCCTAAGTGAAATGAGCATCATGTATGAGCATCATGCATTTTTTTAATTATTATTCATTTATTTTTGCAGGAAGGGTTGTCTTGGACATTAATCCATGGGACAGAACCAAACTGGGTATTTTTTTGATGGCCTGCCTGGAAATCCCTGCATCACTGAAGCAGTAGTAACAAGTGCCTTCTTGGTGGATAGGCATGGATTTGTCATATTGGTTTTCCCAACAGAATTTTTTTTTCAACAAAATTGTTATTCTCCTGCTGAAAATACTTGTTCTGTAATATGGCTATTTTGTGTATATTAATCATTCCAGGAAAAATTCCTACCCAGCAAGCCTATTCAATGCCTTACTCATTTTCTTCTTTGTGTTTTGCTTCCCAAACATAAATACTAACAATAATTTCTAGGGCTCAGAGGGAGGCTCCCAAGTTTAATAAAGGCTATGTTGTGAGTCTTTGTCAAGTTACATTTCTGCTTCTTTGAGAATATTGTGCAAAACAACTGAGGGCCAAAGAATGCATTGACACAAATTGGGGATTTCTGCAATACCTGTGTGGGTGTTTAAGCAGGAGAACACTGCAGGCTGAAGTTGGATTCCAGTGGATTTGTTCATTTGTTTTCCTCTCTATTTTCTCCCTCCTACCCTATCTTTCTCTATGTTTCCTAATATTTTATCAGTGTTTTCTTTATGAGTAGCTTTTTTCTTTTTCTTTCTTTGTTTTGTTTTAACCACCTAGAAGGATTTTAATTTTTTTTTCCTTTTTCTTCCTTTTCTTTTTAATTCCCTTTATCTTCCCATTCCAACTTCTTTTCCTTTTTTTCCCTAGTTCTGCCTTTCTCTGTGGGAGCTCATCCTTATCCCTGACTTAGTGTGATAACACAGAAAAAAAACCCTTGTTTTCAGAAGCTCCTGTCTGTCTCAGGACAAGCAATATGCTAGGCCGGCTCCTGACAAAACATAGCCCTTTTGTTCAGCATGTGTTGGCTCACCCCAGCTGAATGAAATGGCTTTGTTTTAGGTGTAGATAGTAAGCTGGATCTGCCTGGCAGGTGCATCTTGCAGCCAGTGTCACACTGCAGTAAATTCTGTAATTACAGGCCATGGAGGTGGAGCTCTCCTTTGATGTGACTTTTTCTGTTGTGGCAAGCGGATACAATTTGACTGAGATATCAAATGCAGATAGCAGTAAAAATTTAATTAACAAATCAAAGCTTTTATCTGGGGTTTTAGAACTCAAGCCAACAGGTTTCTTCAATCTAAAGAAATCACAGAGATGGAGGGGAGAAGGCAGTGCCTTTGTAGTGTATACAGCTTACGACCTTTTTTATAATGCTTGCAAAGATAAAGCCTTTTTAACTGTTACTTTCCCTTTGAGAAGCTTTTAGATCTTTCCCAAAAGTGAGGATATTGTTCACTGTAAGCTTAATTTTCATCATTTTAACTCTTCAGTGTGCGTGCATTTTCTCTCATGACGCTGCAGATTACTTATCAGGGGAAGACAAAGCGTGCTCACACTTGCCTGCTTGCAGTTGGGGCTGCACAGAGCACCCCAGCACTCCAAATTCATGTGCCAGATTGATTATTCCTCCTGTGCTGAGCCAGCTAGTGGTGGTGTCAGCGGCCTGACATTCCTTCCATAATTTACTTACCATCTTAACAATGAAAGCTTCAGTGAAATGAGGCTGAAACTTGGCTCTTATGTCCTTCATCTGCAGGGGAAGTAGATGCTCTTCACTCTCAATGCTTTCTAGGGGTGTTGTAATGATCAAAGCAGCTGGGTCCACATGCTGACTGCCTCAGTCACCCCACTCACTCTGCTGCTAACTGGGAGCTGGGAGAGCAGCAATCTGCCTGTTACATGTGGCATGTGTGATTGCTACTGCCTGTGAACTGAAATAAATGCAAAAGGGCAAGAAAATAACGATAACAACAACAACAACAATAAGAATAATCCTCCACATGCCTGGTGACACCTCTGCTAGAAGCCACGTGTTAGAGCACCCCAAAACCACATAATTAGAGCCATATGGATAATCAGAGTATGTTGCACTCTCTATCTCAATAAATACAAGTGTCCTGCATTTATGAGCCAGTTTTTTCTCAGGAGTTATTTCCAAGTGTGTGTACAGACCAAAGTTATAAAATGCTGCATAACAGATTAAAACAGAATATAATGAGTAAAAGAAAAATGATCTAAGGTGTTCACCATGATACTATGTATTTGTCTTTTCAAGACGTAGAAGTCCTTCAAATGGATGAACACTTTGCTACAGAGGTCCCAGAATGATCTTCTGTGAGCCTGTGCAGGCAAGTTGTCCTATATGTGCTACTCTTGTCCTTCTCCATGTATCTGAGACTGACCCAGGAATTTCTGCAAGTGTGCAAACGAAGGTCCTAGCTCAGGAAACATAACACTACCAGAGAGTGCTTAGGAAAGTCTTAAGTACAGAAACACTTAATCCTGAAATGAAGCCAAAGAACCTGAGTCAAAGACCTCTGAAATCAACACAGCATCATGAACTTGTGCTTATGCCAGTGTAGGTTTTGAGGCTCTCACCAAGAATTATAGATCTGGATTTCTGAGCTGGCTGCTAGAGCATTTTTATTGAAATAAAACCTTACTGAGCATGACAAAAAGAGATGATGATCCTAGTGAATTTATAGTGCTGGGCATACATAGTGCAGTTACCCAATTCTAAACTCTCAAGCTACCACTACTGCAAAAGCATCTAAAACTTTCCAAACTGCTAGTTGGAATCAAAAATGAGAGAAGAAAAAAAAAAAAAAAAGAAAAATCAAAGGAAAGAAAGAAAGAAAGAAAGAAAGAAAGAGAAAGAAAGAAAGAAAGAAAGAAAGAAAGAAAGAAAGAAAGAAAGAAAGAAAGAAAGAAAGAAAGAAAGAAAGAAAGAAAGAAAGAAAGAAGTGAAAGATAGGTCATCCTTATATTTAAAGTACTCAAATTAACTTCTTGACATTTGCATTACTAATTTTAGTGCTTTGATAGAAGTACTGCATTACCATACTTTAAAGCCTCAGATATCACCTCAAACAGCTAAGAAAAAAAAGAAGGAAAGACTTCAAAGTGAATAATTACCTGTTGATGATGTATTATATTTAAAGCTCTGGCTGTGGATTAAAGCTAGTCCTAGGATTGTTAATAGCCTGCAGTAAACAACTAATGAATCAAAGAAAAGGAACAAAAAGCAGCTCTAGTTGAAGGACATTCCCGTTAATACCAAAGGCCAGACTCTAAGTGTTAAGTGTAACAATAAAATACAGTCATTTCACACTAGAGTGTATAAGAATTTAGAAAAATGGTCACAGGTGAATTATTAGGGATTGTCCTTTGAGCTTTGTTCTCAAAGCACTTTGATGCCATTAACAGCACCATGTTTTTCAGTCCTCTCTTGGGGTTTTTTTTGAAGTTTATGTGCAATTTTTCTGTTCTATAATGAAGAGGATAGGTCTGAATGTGAAGAGCTATACCTACAGCAGTGATAGAAACAGCAAATTTCCAGGGAGAAGCAAAAGCTCAAAAGAAGGAGGCACAGAGCAGGTAATGGAGAGAAAGCAGCTGAAAATAGTGCAGAATAAACTGGATGTCTAGAGGGATCTCTCTGATTTGGAGCTGTTAAGAATCTTGATGAAATAAGAAAGTGAGTGATTTAAAGGAGGTGGTTGGGAGAAATTATCTCAACATACTTTAGCTAAGTAGATGACAGCAGTACTTCAATCACAGTCCCTCAATCATGGCCCATCTTCTTCCCACCAGAGCAAAACCTTTCAAGCTGCTGGCAGTGCTCACATGAGCAACAGTGGAAGACCTTCATTTCATACAAAATGGAGCCCTCATCTGAGATGCTTTAAAGAGGGAATGTTATTTTTATTTAAATGTGTGGAATTGAGGTAATCAAGAACTTTTCAGTGGAATGTACTTTTTCTCTTTGAAAATAATTTTGGGAGAATTAAAACACAGCAAAACCACTGTGGGCTTGCAATGTATAAGGGTAATATTGATATGTACATGTGTGTGTGTGTGGCATGGTGCTAAATGACTTTTCATCTTTTGTCAAATCTAAGCTCTTAAGGCTGCTAGACTTTCTCAGGGTTTAGGAATTGATTGAAAATAAAGAAAAGCAAAATATGGATGATACACATGCACTGAAGAGCTAGCAGGCATTTCTAATGAGAGTGATTATTTTTAAGACTGAAGAATCAATACATTTCAAGAAAACAAAAACAACAAAAAACCCAAAGCAACAACAAATCACTACTAGATAAAACTTATTATGCCCTAGAAGTGATACAGAGATCATCTCTTTCTGCACTTCATGGTGGATTGAGATAATAGTGCATCTTCCTGAGATAAGTTTTAAACCAGCCTGGCTATTCAGCAACTACCATATCCAGTCTGTGGCATGTCTGAATCATGAAATTTTTAGAGTTGGAAGAGACCCCTGGAGTTCACCTAGTCCAATCCCCTACCAAGGCAGGGTCACCTGGAGCAGGTTACACAGGAATTCTTCGAGTGGGTTTTGAATATCTCTAGAGAGGAAGACTCTACGACCCACCTGGCCAGCTTGTTCCAGTGTTCTGCCACCCTCAAGGTAAAAAAAGTTCTTGAGGTGGAACTTCTTATGTTTCAGTTTATGGCCATTACTCCTTGTCCTATTGCTGGCCACCACTGAATAGAGTCTGGCACCGTCCTCTTGGCACCTGCCTTTGATCTACTTACATGCATTGATGAGATCCCCTCTCAATCTTCTCTTCTTTAGACTGAACAGGCCCAGCTCCCTCAGTCTCTCCTCACAAGAGAGATGTTTCAGACTCCTCATCACCTTCATGGCCCTCCACTGGACCCTCTGCAGCAGCTCCTTGTCTTTCTTGTGCTGAGGAGCCCAGAACTGAACACAGCACTCCAGAAGTGGCCTCAGTAGGGCTGAGTAGAGGAGGAGGATCACCTCCCACAGCCTGCTGGCCACATTCTTTCTGGTGCACCCCAGGATACTACTGGCCCTCCTGGCTGCAAGGGCATTGGCAGCCATGGTCAACTGGTCATTCACCAAGACTCCCAGGTCCTTCTCCAGTAGGTCAGCCTCTAATCTGTGCTGGTACTTGGGGTTTTTCACCTTGCTCTGTATAAGCAAGGCCCACTGGCTCAAGGACTGTGTGGGAAAGACTCCAGGATTCCCGTCCCCAGCAGGAGAGATGTTATGTGCCTGAAGTGCTTCCTTAACCATAGGATGAAATATGGTAAGAATTAATTAGATTTTAAGAGTAAAAACTGTTTTGGTTTAATTTTTTTAACCCGAATAAGCCACTGGTTCAGAGCTGGTACTTGCTCAGCCACTCTTCATGACTCAGCCTGAACAAGGACTCACCAGTCAGCTCTTGTCTCAGGGAAAGGATTGCTAATGTACACCTGAGAACAAAACTCAGGCTATACTAATTGTCACAGAAACATTAAGAAGCATGTGAGGGAGAGAATGAGTTGGCTTGTAGAAAGCCAGAAGGGCAGTGTACACGTGGTGATGGGGTTCCCTCATGACATGTAGGGTTGCCGCCGAGTGCCTGCTCCTCTCCATAAGAATGGCTGCTGAGGGACCTGGCACCCTTGTATATCAGTACATTCACTGCCTTATATCCCCATGGCAAGGGTTCATTTTATAGTAACTACAGAACTAGACAGAGGAAAAAAGCATCCCAACTTCATTATGAGTATTGGTCTTTCCCTACCAGATGCTGTGGTTCCTGTCTCCCACCATTCACTGTCCTGGAGACAGGTGGCCTTTCTGGGGCTGCAGTCCCATGGGAGGCAGTGAGTCAGTCTGGCATCACACTACCACTGGAGAAGGGTCCCTTCTGCTGCCCCATATCATCATCTTTGTATTGCCCTTGTTGTCTCCTGACTGTAAGCTCCTGCTGCTGACCATTTGTGGGCTTGTGGAACCCTACTTAGATGACTTAATTAAAAATTTGGCAGAGGATTAACACAGCAAAAGTAAAAATGGCTCAGGGAAGTGTCTGATGAGGATGGAGCTACCCCACCCAAAGGAGGGTGGGGCAGCATTGGAAGATTCCCTGAAAGGATGGAAGAGTATGAAAGAGGAGAAGGATAGAGGAAACTTGTCTTTCTCCTGTCACATAAGCTGTGAAACAGCACCCAAAGGCATTTTTCTGAGTTTTGTTGGAGTCCCTGGAAAGAGGCAGGCAGTCTGAACTGTGAAAGCTGAGCTGCTCTCTAGGAGTTTTGATAAAGATAGCCTGAACAATGAATGTGGACTACAAAACAAACACTTGGAAGCTAAATGAGGTAAAGTCCAAGCATAATCCTTAGCACTTGAGGTAAATGTTCATCGTTATCCCTGTATTCACTGTTTGCATGCTTGTATGTGACAGCTGGCTGTGTGTTTGGGGTTCCTTAGTAGGCCATACATATTTCTGCAACAAGCTGGCAGTTTCTACGTCCTGTCTTATCCTTGCTGTCCACAGTTTGTGTTGCTTGCTCTGAGGATTACATCCTGCGTGGTGTTTTATGATTGAATCCCAGACCTCTGCAAAGCCCCACATTCAGTTTGCCAAAGCTTGCCATTTTAGTGCATTCTTAGTACTGTAGCAATGCCCAGAGGCTCCTTTGTGCAGAGCAGCATCTGTGGCGGGTACACACGCAGCTGTTTGTCCTAAGGTTCCAAGGCGAGCTCTCACAGCCCCATCCCTGCCTCTTTGGTGCACAGTGTTTTCAGCCATCATTAAAGCTTAATATGTTCCATTTGGCACCATTGTGAGAAAACTGTCTTGTTTGGGGAAAAAATGTTTTATTAAGCCCAAAGCAAAGATGCAGCCACTTTTGGGTGATGTTGTTGATTATTCACAAAATGTCATTCCCGAGTTGTCTTGTTTGCCAAGTGTGGGACATATGTTAGTAATTGACAGTGAGCAGAGTGGATCTCTTCTATAAATGGCTGTTTCAAGACACAACTGGTAATAAAATAAAGGGGCCAGGGGTTCCTCAGAAGATCTAACACTGTACCTCCTTTAAAACTGTTATCGCTAGCAGGCAAGACTTGTTCTCCCCCTTTCTCTTCCAGACTGCTTTTCTCCCTGTAAAACCTCAGGCCTGTTCCTCATTTTTCCTATGTTGCAACAGACAGGCTTTTTGTTTCTTCAGGAGACAGATAGCTGAAAACTATGTCTTGTGTTTCTGAATACACTTTCCACCAACATTTGTGCTAGCCTTAGAAGAACAACTCCAGTAATGACATACAATGATTTTCAGGGACCTAAAGAGAAATAGTATCGTGAAAATTACTTAATTGTTCCTTCCTTCATTTCAGTTACACTGCATATGGATGTGAAGTATCATAGATATTTTAAAAGAGTCAGAGTCTTGAATTTGTTCTCATGTCACCACTGCTTTAATGGAAAGACATTAATTCAGATGGCATAATTTCTGAACATATCAGTGGGGTTGGAAGGGTTTGAATGTACAAATATTTATGTAGGTGTGTAATCCTGCAGAATTTATTGCTGCCACAGATTTTCTTGCTCAAGGAAGTTATTGGTCTGTACTGATGGAGGTAGAAAGAGGCTTTTAAGAGACCTAAATACCACTGGGGATTGAATGGAATGGACAATATGATGCACACAATGAGAACGGTGCCACCTGTATAAACCTCTGTCCGGTTTGTCTGGTATTTGGTGAGTCAAGATTATATGGTTGGCTGGGTGGCTGGTCACATTTTTTTCATGCAGATTCCTGGTAAGTTTGAGGGTGGTTGTGGTATAATGATGTGCAGGTTGATGCTTGAAACCCATCCTTCTGGTGAAGTCACCTTCTGGTGACTTGACCTAGTCTATCAGTTAGCGAGGAGAGGAGGAGAAGGAGGTGCAGATGACTGGTGCAAAGTTATACCTGCCCTTTACGATGTGTCTTTCTTTCAAGTCCTACTGGGCTCCACATTATTATGGGACACTTGTCTAATAGAAGAACTGGTTTATGTTTTTGCTTGCTCTTTCCAAAGCAACACCAGCTGATGTGATCCACCCCAATAAACATTAGCTAACTATTTCAATATGTTCTGTGTGGGGTGTAGTCTAAACCAGAAGTTGATGCAAAATACTGCATCCCACTTCCTAGGCAACAGCCATTGCCAGATTGGTGCATGATCTACATGGAGTAGCAGCCCAAGGAACCCTAAGATCAGCAGGAATATTTCCACTGACTTCAAAAGCATTGTCTCAAGCCATCTGAGACAATGTTGGGCACTGATTTTACCCCAGAAGTGAACATGGATTATGAAACATTTCTGAGAGCCTGACCTCTCTCCTTTATTCTATGTGGTGAGGAATGATCCCAAACCAGACATGTCCTGGCTCAGGAGAGGTGGTGCTGCTTGGCTGCAAATGGAGCCAAACCTTTGGTATTTTCCATTTGTCTCAGCCTGTAGGGTGTGACGCTTTCCCTGGCCCTTGGGTAGAGAATGCAGGTTAGTCTTTCCGTGTGGAGTCAGCATTTGTTGATCTGCTTTCCAATTTGTATTGGTTGTTTTCCCATTAAAGGAGGAAAGAAAGACAAATTACATCAATTTTTGGAAGGACGGAGGACTAAATTCTTTTTCTTACCTACTTTGTATCTATATAAGCCCCATACTTTGGTTCTTTTGCATCAAATGAAGTAAAAAATTCGTAAATAGAAGGTCTGATCCCTGCTTCTCTGAACCCACAATTTTAACAATCACGGATTTAAATTCAGCTGTTGGACTCACCATTTATGCATTTTGTATAAGGATGGTACAGCCTGACAACATTGCTGCCTGGTAAGAAGTCAGAGAAAGTGTTCTAGCAGGGCTCAGGCACAATGACCACTACTCAGAAAAAACGAACAACCAACTAGCAAAACTCCTCAAGGAACAGTAAACCAAGGAAGGACCTTGATAACTGCAAGGTTGAGATGTTACTTTTCAGCTCAGAGTTAGAGTTTCTTACTGAATACTTTCAGGACAGAAAAAAAATATGCAATGATAAGCTAAGGAGGTTAGATAAAGTTAAGCTTTTCTTTTCAGCTCTCCCAACCACGCTCTGTTAAATTCCATCTTGGTAGCACACAATGAGTAGCAGTGATTTCAATCCTGTGGCTTACAAATGGTGGGCAAGGACTGAGCTTTTCCTCTCTCCTCACTCTTTCTGCCACCTGAGTTGTGACTATCCAGGGAGCAGCAGGAGAAGGTTGGAGAGGTAGCACCAAGCAAAGTGGGTGAGGGGAACTGGGCATGACAAACTTGACCATTACCACCCAATATTTGATTTCTTCTATACACTCTTCTTTGCACTGAAGAGAGCCAGAGACAATGGTATTACGTTATTGCTGACAGTAATGCCTGTGTTGGGATATATGTTTTGCTGACAGCATTTGAAATCTTGGAGGTATTTGCCTTTGGGAACTTGGTCCCATCCCTCCTGTTTTGTTTATTATTTGCAGCTCTGCTGCTTTGGTCTCTCAGCCAGCTGGCTTGTGTGGAAAGGGGATTCCTGGAAGAGCAGCGTTAGGCTGGCTCAGGCCTTGGGGGGTTGTTACCATGTCCCTGATTGTGCACTTGACACTGACATGCTGAGTGATTTAGGACCAGGCACTTGCTGTCTTTGCCTCCATTTCCCTCCTGTGAAATTGTTGATGGTGGTGCTTACTTTACAAACTGCATGGAGCTGTACAGTTGCCAAGCTCTCTATGAGGCAACAAATGACATCAATTAGTTGTTTTGTACAGGCCCAACACTGAGAAAGAAAAAGGTTTTTTCAGTCATTGTAGCACTGAGTTCATTATGTTTCTCCATCCATCTTGAACATATAGCCTTGTAGGGCATGAGTCAGGATCAGTTGTGTGCTCTGCCTTTCTGTGTCCAAATACAGAAGTGATCTGTAAACATGGTGATAGTCAGCAGTTATCATCTGATCTATCAAAACATAAAAAATATTACGTGCTTTTATTGGCTATCTTTGCTCTGGCCTGGTATGCAAGATTTTACTTTACTTGTTTGATGGACTTGCAATTAAACAAAGAAAGTAAGAAAGAAAACCCCTGTAATTCTCTTTGTTTTCTTAGTGCTCACACTGTATTTATTCTTCTCCAAATTTCTATGAATTTTAGACTAAGGATAAACTTCTGCTTCAGTTTGAAGTTAAAAGCAAACTTACCATAGACTTTAACAAAACCAGAAGAGGCCTCAATGTCTTGTGAAAACTTTTAAAAGATGAAGATGCTGAGTTGCATAGAGGAGATGTTTGGATTCTTCATACAATGAGTTGGTTTACTAAATGCTGACTTAATGCATATAAGAAAGGGGAAAAATCCCCTAGAGTCTCATGTTACTTGAACAGAAAAATATGCCTCACTTGTTTGTGATTCATACTGATTAAACCAAAGTCTTATGGATTATTATGCATTTTTCTCAATCTAGGAAAAGCATACAGGGAAATTTTGGCAGCTGATCATGACTATCTTAGTTCCACCAGTGTAATAGGAGCCAAAAGATTTGCAGCATGGGGTGGTTTCTTTGTGTAGCATTTTGGAGATGTCAGATACACAGGGGTTTTTTGCACAGACTAATGTGTGGCCTTGGCATCAAGTCTACAGCTGCATTATATTTGATAAGCGTTGCTAGATATTAAGACCTTGAAACAGGCTGTCATTCATACCTTTGCAGGGTGGGGTGAAGGTATGAAACCTCCTCATTAAAAGAGAGCCAAATCACATTACTGGAGAAGATCAAGTTACTGGACTTCATGCACTTCATGAATCTCTGGAATTGTGCTTACTTCATGATTGCCTCCAAGATGTGAAAGAGGAAAAAGACCTGTTAGGAAGTCCATGGTTGTCTCCTTCTCAAGTCAAGTAATAATCACTGTAGCTTCCTCTCTCAGTTGTTTCCTCATGATCCATAGATCCATCTGGACCCAGGCTCTGAGATTTCAAGGCTCTTGGCAGCCCACCAAGCTCTGAGGGAAGAAGTAGTACATGTGTGTGATGAAAAGGGTGAAAGCTTTATGGAATCAATTCTATTTTCCCTTCTTTGTATGGCGCTCACTTATCACTGTATTTTTCCTGAAAGATCAAAAATAAAGTCTTCCTGGATTTGGAGCAGTAAAAAGTTGTTTTTATTGCAGAAATGCGACACCATAGGAGTGAATGTAAACCCCATTATTTTGGTTCTTCATGGTGCAGCTGCCTTGACATATTTAATACTGCACTGTTTTCAATATTGTGCAAAGGTTTCGGTACAAACTGATATTAAGAACTATGACATCACACCAATAGCAATAATCCAAAGTAAATTACCTCTTTTCCCTACCACTCTTTGCCCTTGCATTTCTGCTGTGGCTGAATTATGAAATGCTCTAGGCCATGTATTTTCTTGAGGTGACTGCAATTCTGCAGTAGCAAGCATTTCTGCCCTTTAGCTGTTAACCACATGGTGCTCCAAACAAGACAGCAAACCCCTAGGAATGTCAGCTGCATCCCACCCTACTGGGAATTTAACAGTTTTCTGAAGACAAAAAATATTTTCCTTGGCTGATATTTTATAATACCAAATAATAATATTAATGCTGTTCTTTTAAAATATGTTTTTCTAACCTTGGAGTCTGAACACTGTATATCAGCTACTTTTAATCAGGTCTGATATTGTTTGAAAAGACTTGTATTATCCATAAGACTTTAGAAAAGACAATAATGCAAATGAAAATGTATTCTCAGCCAATGCAGTCCAGAATCCCTTAGCTTTATTGAAGTGGATGATCACTCTTGTTTTCTTCTTCCACATATGTGACCATTACTCGAGGGGAAAATAGAGTGTTAGCACCTTTTGATAAATAATCACTTGGCTATCGAGAATCCAAATGATTCAATCTGAGATGTTTTACTTTGTAAAGCAGCAAAGGAAGGTTTCATACCTTTGTAACTCTAGCACATGTTTCAAGCAGACATCTGAAGGTACATATTCAGTGTATTTGAACCTGTTGGGTCCTTCCTTTTCTTTTCTTTTCTTTTCTTTTCTTTTCTTTTCTTTTCTTTTCTTTTCTTTTCTTTTCTTTTCTTTTCTTTTCTTTTCTTTTCTTTTCTTTTCTTTCTTTTTTCCTTTTCTTTTCTCCTTTCTTTTTTCTTTATCTGTTCTGTTTGTTCTTTTTTTCTTTCAATATTTTTCCATTTTTTCTGAGTTTCTACTTTCTGCTTTCTTCCCTCTTCCTCCTCTTTTTCCTTTTTTTCTTTTTTTTTTTTTTTTTTTTTTTTTTTGTTTTCCCCCAGAATTAATGTGGTTTTTGTGTTTTTCAAGGTTGTCTATCTGGAAGCAAAACAACCACTGGCTTTCTTTCTTTCTTTCAAAATAAGATTTTGGTTGAGGCAGGAATAAAACATTTGTGATGAGCAGCCAGGGGCCATCTGCAAGGCCCCTTAAGCCTTGGGTTTAAGGGACCCATAAGCAAGGGTTCACTGCTAAAAAAATTATTCACAAAGTAAGCATATGGGTGAACTGCACCAAAAGCAAAGTCTCTCACAGTGCTTCTCTCAAAGCTGTTATTTAAAGCTTTTGGGTTGCTTCAACACACATGGCCTCAGAGCTTTTGAGGATGTCTGGGTTAAAGCTGCTCTCCATTTTACTTGAGGACAGCCTGCTCTCCCACTTCTTCTGCTACCAGCCTGCAGGCAGGAGGACAAAACCTTGTATCACATATGCAGGGACTGCAGCTTACCAGGAAGGCTCTGGACCTGCACACGTCCATCAGACCTTCCATGCTCATGACTGCCATCAAATCAAATGCCCTTCCCACAAGCTCTTTGAGTTGATTATTGGAAAGACATGCTTACTTCCAGTGTTAGAAGATGAAACCTGATGGGGAGGACTGCCTTCTCTGCATGAACATGTAAAGGCAGGGACCTGGGGAAAGGTTCTTTGTGTTTTCACATGTGTTTTGTGTATCCTCCTTGGCAAGTGAGGATTGCCTTTTGGCTGAAGAGCTGAGAAAATCAGCCCCCTCTCCAGTGTCCTGGTGTTATGGCTAAGGCACCAAAGGGATCTGGGAGAAACCTGATGAAGGCAGCAAGAGCCATCCATGGCTGCTCTGTATTTAATGAAGCTCCACACTCCAGGTGTCTGTCTCCCTGTTGGTCCTGCACTGCAGCTCCTGCACCTGCAGTGGCTCTGCCACACCAAGGTGGGACTTGCCACCTCTCCTGTGCCACTTGCAGTGGAAGAGGGTGAGATAGGAAGACCTGACCGAGTCTGCTCCAATAAGTTCTGTTCCAGTAAACTGCCGAGGCTCTTCAACTGCTCCCTGCAGCCTGCTTATCACTGTGCTCGCTTATCACGGCGCTGACAGGCATTTTGATCCTCAGTAAGTAGCACTGCAACAAATTTGGGATGTTGGGTGTGAGCTTGTCTGTTCCAGTGAGCTTAGAAGGTCCTGATCCCTCCATCACAAGAAATTTACAAGGCAGCTGGAAAAAGTTTAAAGATGGGCAACAAAGATGATCAAAGGTATGGAAAGGCTCTGTATGATGGATGACTAAGCTAGGACTTTCTGTATTTGGAAAGGAGATAAAGGAGGAGGAGGTGATAGATTTAGAAAAACAATTTTGAGCGGCATGGAGAGTATGAATAGATTGATTTTTTACTCTTTTCCTGTACAAAAGGTGGGAGACATCAGGTTAAGCTAATAAAATAGTAGGACTCCAAACAAAATATCTCAGTCAGCTGACCCATGGATCTCCTTGACAAAGAATGTGTGGGTGCTAAAATTTTTAGGATCTCAAGGACAGACAAGAGCTTTAACGTGAGAGTAATCCCCTGGCAGTACTAACTACACATAGAAACCACAGCCTGATCAGGAGGTTCCTGTTCTGAAAATGTCTGGAAATTGGGAGAGTGTTACAGAGAGTTTTCATATATGCCTGTTCACTAGGCATCTGCTGTTGGTATGGTGGGAAGTAGGGCAGAAGGACCTTCAATCTAACATTTTACAGATTTTCCTCTGCTATTCACAGCAGTGAAAAGTCTGAAAAGCTGTAAAAATGATAAGTAGGGTTTAGCTCACTTAAGTTTAACCCTCAGAAAGCAGAGGATCTAGTCACCCACCTCCCAGACATCAGTGGCATGGAGGCCACACCACCCACCCTAGGATAGCTATCCAAATGAAGGGGTGAATCATCATCTCCAACTACCTTTGATTTCTGATTTCCCAGGAAGTCTGGACAGCTGCCTAGTGTCGGATGAGTAGTTTCTTTCTAACTTTAGTTAATCTTACTTGAGTGAGACTGATCCTGATTAAAGTGGGTTTTGACAGTAGGTTTAAGGCCTTTTTCTGCAAGGTTTTAAATGCCAGTGTGTTAAGGCTAGCATTTATTAGATGTGTCCTTTGAAAACAGCTCCTTGAGCATGACTGGGAATTCCTCTCTTCAAAGGCCAGTGGTCTGAGCAACAAAACCAATCAAGCTGTACCTGGGGTCTGAGGAAGCTCTATTTCAGAGTGTGGGACTTCTGACATTTCACTGCCTATTTAGACACTGCATCTGAAACTAATTAAAAGGAAGGTGACTGATAGCTGAGAGACAGAGATTATTGGCTTGTGTTGTGCTGTCCAGAATCATTACATGACCATTCCCAGCTGTTGTTCCAGCATGGGGTACAGCAGCTGTCTCCTCAAATCACACCATGGAATAACAGCACAGAAATCTTCCATATTATCCTGCCATAAGAAAACAACTCCTACTGACAAGACCCAAAAACCAAAAAAGAATATCTTGAAAGCTAATTTTTTTTCCTTCCTCTGATTACATTTTACCTTCCAGGAAGTAGATGTAAACATGGTCCACATTAATTCCAGCTTTGTACTCACCAGCCTTTGTTTTTGTAAATGTATCTAAACTGCTAACTTCATTTTCACTGCACTTAAATTACTTGGAAAACTCTTTCTCATCCAGATTTCCAATATGTGGTGTGACAGACTTTGGCACTATTGGAGCAGTGTACCTTGCCTGCCTTCTGTGGATGTTTCTGTGGATGTGTTAATCATTACAGCACAGCTTTCCAAACCAATAAGGTATTGCTGAATGTTATATACATATTAATTAAAGTGAACTATATACATTTTTTTTAGTTCTGCCCTTTACAAGAGATTTTGACATTCAAGATCTAATATCACATTTGTACCAGAATTTAGATTTCATAGGGACAGACTTAGTAAAAGCCAAGATTAACAAAAATAGCCCTATTCTATTTTCCTTTTCTAAATTTGACTGGATGTAATTCTTTAACCAGTATCTTATCAACACAAAGTTACTATATTTGATTCCAGATATGAAACTGGCAGGAAATGGGTTACCACAACAAAATGCAGAAGTGAGGAGCCCACTTTCACCAGCTTGCTCGAGGAAAAGGCTAATAACCTTAATCTGTACTTTAATTGTAGTGGAATTTTTAAAATACGAGATGCTATTTGATATTAAGATATGGAAATAATAATAAAATCTCTGAATACTAATGCTTCAGGGTCTTACAGTGTCATAAACCCAGAAAAATGCCACTGAATACAACTAAATTCTGCTAATATAGAACTGGTGGAAGGGTAGAGCCAGATCTGATGTTTTTTACCTGCAATGTTTAACCTGTCCAGACCTTTACCTACCATCGTCATTGCTGAGTGTGCAAAGCTCAGACATCAGAGCTTTTTGTCTAGAGAATATGAAGCAACACTATCCTTAGGTAAAGGGAGCCCTAAACACATTCAAAGGTTACACAGTGTGGGAGAAACTCATAATTTAAGCCAGTGTGGGTGGCTGAATACTCTGAATACTTTTATGGATCTTTCAGAAATGATGAGCTGACAGCACTGTGCTTACCTACTACCCTGAATGCTATTTCGTGCTGCCCTTGATCAAGGCTGCCTGGGGGAGGTAAGGCTTGTCGAATGACTAAGAACCAGCAGTATGTAGACACCTTCCTCCCCCCCACTTCAGTTAAAATTAGGCACAGAAATGCCTTTGTGGATTTGGGCCTGGTGAGCAGTGGGACATGGCAGGGAATCACAGTGACCTGCAGGAACAGCACGGCAGCTGAGTGGCTGCAGTGGGTGTTTTGTGGCAATGCTGGCGGCAGAGGTACCAAAGGAATTGTCTCTGGAGGCATCACGGCTGTTCCCCTCTCTGTGCAGAAGCCCTTGCTCACCTGAGGTTGATGCTGACTCTCTAGGACAGATGGGAATTACAGCTGACCAAGTAACTTGTGCTCCTGTCCCATCAGCTCTCTGAAGAAAGCCTTTTCTTAGAAGCATTTCTAGAAGTCCTCTGCAGCTTGCACTGGCACTTTTTAGGAATTTGCAGAAAGTGATACTGCTGCAAGTCAGACAAGGGTTGGACAGTGCACAAAGAGAGCTTCCAAGAAAGAAGGCTAGTATCAACAAATACAGGTTGGATACACATAATTATTTATCTACTCTGGCCACACTAACTGTAAACCAAGTGCAAACGTATGCAGATGACATGCTGAGCGTACTTCAAAGGCTTTTTACAATTCCCTAGCTTGGACAGAAGCAAGGCAATATGGGTGCCAAGACAGACACAGAAATCTTCCCCAGACAATCATTTCTTAGCCTGGCATTGCATCTTGATTACTCCCTTTTAGAAAAGGAGAGCTGCCATAATTACCTGGTTTCCTTGCTGTTATAATTAACACTAAGCTACATGTTTTTAATGGTTGCATTTAATTCTCGAGCCTAAAGGAAGGGAGAGAAGCCAAGGGCTGGGGAAGGTGAGACATGGGTTTTAGCTGAAATAATCTGTAGGGCTGGGCAATTTAGATAGAGAGCCATCAAATATCCAGTGGAAGGATTGGGGAAGTTCCTTCCCATTTTCAGAGGCTGCTTCAGACAATGTGACTGAAGTTTGTGTGAGAGGCAGGCTGCCCTTGCAGGGTCATCATCCAAGAGCCATGCTGGGGACAGAGAGACACAAGCAAGCACACAGAATGGTTAAAGGCCGCAAGGCCAGGAGCTGGGCGACATGGGAACAAGTGTCATGCCTGCTGGGAGGGCCGTGTCCCTGCTAACCACATTCAGAAACTGCCATTTCACTTTGCAAACTCTCTGAGGGCTTGGTGTGAGCCTTTTGTGGCAGTGATGTGCACCTGGTCTCAAAAACACTGTGTACCACCTCTGAATCAGCACTGGTAGGGTTAAGTCTTGGTGAATTATCTTTTTTTTCCCAGACAGACAAAAGATTCCTTACAAATCTCTTTCAGGTGTAGTTCCAGTACATTTTCCATACTGGATACAGCTACAGATTCCCTATCTTACCAGAAACAAAAGTGCCACAAGGGTTGTGTACAAGGACAGGTAGCAAATAGTGCTGAAAATCCCAAATAAATGTCATCATAAACATCTGTTGATTTTGGAGCCATGTAAAAATGACAACTGAGCTCAGGTTCAGTTAAAAAAAAAAAAAAAAAAAGTATAAGCCTCTAAAAGAAAAAAAATTGTGTATGTATAAAACCCTTCCTGGGATTGTGATTTTTCCAAAGTGCTGTGAGTTGAAAGTTGTTTTTCATTCAACAGCTACAGCTGTGAGTCCAGCTGTCCCTCCTGAATGTTATTTGATTCAGGAAGCCTTTCATGCTGAGGACTGACCTTTCAAATGGATTCAAATTGTATGTTACCCTTCTTGTTCTTCATTATGTATATGCTGATGAGCTGAGGGTGGTGGCCAGGTGATAAATTGCTAGCAAGTGATAAATTGCTAACCTACTCATTAGTTGGAAGATTTGTAAGTTGAGTAGAGAACTGTGAAAATTAGTGGAAGCTGAAGGGAGGTCTTGTGAAACAGGATTAAAATGAGTGAGTATCAACCTGACTGTATGAGTGGGTGTTGCATGTAGTTCATGCTGCCTTTTGGAAGGGATGGCTGGCCATTCCCACAATGACTGGAAAGTTTTTTTCTTTAGCTCTTTGCACACGTGAACTTTTGTGCTTAGGGGTGCGTAAACAGCTTGCTCAGCCTGTGTGTATCTCTGTAAAGCTGTGCTATTATAATCTTAAAATGAATAGCAATGCTGTCTGCTATGCAGAAAAAAGTCTTTTCCTTGGGCAAGCAAGGGTATTTGGTTGATGCTGACTCTAGCATGGCTTGAGATGCAGTTTGATATGTAAGGCCAGGCAGTACAGCAGTGCCACCTTCCACTTAAGGAAGGCTCTCCTTGTTGAAGAAACCCTTCATTTTAGTAAGACTGCAGGGTACACTGGTGTTGATTGTCCTTTCCC
Organism: Erpornis zantholeuca; assembly: GCA_013400515.1. Lineage (NCBI taxonomy): Eukaryota > Metazoa > Chordata > Aves > Passeriformes > Timaliidae > Erpornis > Erpornis zantholeuca. The sequence goes on along the minus strand of VZTN01037831.1, from coordinate 287,279 downwards.
ACCCAAGATAAAAACATCACACTTGTTTGTTACCTGTGAACACTGTAAAATACCTGTAGATGAATGTTGCAGTTTCTGGCACTAAATTTTGGAGTTCTTGAGACAGCAAATGCTTTTCAAGGTGTGTATAGCTGGTGGAAGCCACCCCTCTGCCTTAGATGGCCAAAGCTCATATTTAGTGCCTATCAAAAGTTCGTTCTTGAAAACTGGCCCCTGAGAGAAACGCTTTTAATTAGCTGAAATGCGTAGGTGTAAATGAATCAATTAACTACTTAATGCAGCAGTCTTCCTAGGCATTAAGGATTTTTCTTTTCTAAAACGGTTTCTGACAGAACTAGGAGTTCTGGTCGATCAGGGCTGGCAATCACAGTGAAATTATCTGTGTTTTTGCTGGTATTGGAGTGAGATTGGTCTCTTGCCATCGTTTTTTGGCAGCACAAGCTGCATGTACAAAAGAGACAACACTGGAGTCAGACACAGACTTATGGATCCCCCGTGGCTGTCTCCACACCTATGAAAAAAAAAGCATGATATTAGCAATGACGCACCAACTTTGGGAACTGTTCCAGGACTTGTCCCTGAAGCATCCAAGGGAGATAAGAGTTAAGTATATGCTCCAGGAAACAGAAGGGCAAAAATACCAAAGCACATCAAGCCTAGGCAGCCAGTCTGCAAGGATGCTGTGCACACAATAAGCCCAGGAGGAACCACAGCAGATATGTTGGGACTTTCACAGCTTTGTCTGCAGTGGGAGATTAATCTAGACTTCTGTATTGTGCCTACGACACGAGGCTGGGAGCAGGTAACCCCCTTACCTCTTTCTGCAGAGGTTCCCATCTGCAGTGGCTGTAGCCTGGAGGAGTTTGTACCATCTGCAATGGACCATCATGAGACAGTCTAAGCCACAGAAAACTGTTTATGTACCAGCTGTTGAAGGGCTGGTACTTGACAGCAAATACTTTTATTTATAGTCAGTGCGTCAACAGCTCGCCAGAGGAAGCAATGCTTGTTCTCAAGACAGTGATTTGGAAGGCCCATCACTGCAAAACTTTGGCACAATTCACATATGGGTATGTGGTGATACTAGTGTTTTATGCCCGAAGTTATTTTAGTGCTGCAGACAGCTGTATTTCAAATTCTTGGGGCCTGGAGGAGCATTGTGAGCAGTTAGTAATATATTAATGTAGATTAAAAAAATACTTCTGAATACCTGTACCTAGCAAGCACTTTTGGTAGGGTGAGGGGGAAGTGGCACTGAGGACTTGTAACAGCCAACTTTCCAGACAGTCTCTTGTATCACCAGTAAAGGGTCACTAATACCAACTTTCATGACTATTTTCTAGTTGTGTACAAAAGCATCTTAAAATACCTTCAAAGACTTTTAAGTGAGATGGAGTTTGAAGAGAGGCTTTTTTTTTTTTTGTTTTCCCAATAGAAAAATGGAGAGGGGAGAAGCTTTTTGGGTGATCTAAGATAATCTTCATCTGAAAATTAGAAAATTAGGAACATCAGGTTACGAATGGGATGAGAACAATTGCTTTGAGAATAAAAGGACAGAAAGTGGTTTCCAGTCCTTAAAAACTATGCTGTGGACTCCCACTCTAAATCAGGATACTTATAGCAATACAGTCTGTGTCATAGAGGTGGGAAGAACAGTAGGTAGAAGGAATTTTTAAAATTACCAATAGCAGAGGAGGTGAGTACTTGTTCTAGATTGTGTAAAATCCATGCCCAGGTAATATCTCCTTCTACACCTATCTTTTGATGAAAAAGGAGTTTTAAGGAGTTTCCTGCTCTCTTCCCATCCACAGAGCACTATTTACATCCACACATCCCGCTCCTCCCCTTCTTCCCCACCTTGGTTTGGCTACATGAATGTTTAGGAGCCCACTGGGGAACTGTACTAGTGAATTGATCAGAAGCCTTTAAAAGTCCCTGCCAAAAAGCATAAATCATCCCTGTTCCTGAGCTAGTGGCTCCCACCTATGGGACAAGGTACTGTTACTTCCAGTCCAAAGCCTCTGTGTGGAGCTTGCACATTCTTCCTCAGCCTGGATCTAGCTTGGGGTGCCAGCATGAGGTGTAGCTGAGCCTGGTTTATCCCATGTGCTGGCCACAGATTTGTCCATACAAATCCAGACTGGCTTTGTAAGATCAGGCTCATCTTCTATTAAAGATACCTTAAATTATCCTGCTTTCCTGTGCTTAAGAGTTCTCCTGACAGAACTTCTTCTTAGGACATCCTGTCCTTAAAGTTTTGGTAAGTAGTAGGGATGTACATAAACACGTACATAATCCTGGGACTGGCAGCCTTGTGGATGCTATGCACACAAGCCAAGCCTGTCATAGGAGTTACGAGTATACCATGAAAATAAGCAGAACCACAGTAGCAGGCAGTGATCTGGTAGTCTGTACAAGGTGGGATTTCTTCTGCCCCTCCTCATCCCCATTTAAGGTTCCTCAAAGTAAAAGATACATTGTTAGTTATATTTTTGCTGTTTTTGTCAGCAATTCAACTACATGATTTTCAGCTGGCTTAATATAAAATTTTTGTTGATAACTTGTGTTTTGAGTAGTCACCATTTTTTTTAAATGAAAAAATCTGTAAAAAATTTGATACCATTAGAAATACAGCATCTACAGAGAAGAGCCCCAACATGAAGTTTGTTCAGGATATTTCAAAGAAAACATAGTTATTGCAATAACTGTTGATCCAAAACACTTCACATGTGGGAAAGTTTAGCTGAAGAAAGAACAGTTCATGCATATAAAGACAGACATCTATAAAAATAGGTATATAATTTGACCATTTAAACTCCTAATCATGAGTTTAAATAGTGAGGTCTAGCTCATTTCCTTTTCCCAGTATTTAATCTGCAGATTTATGGGTATAAACTCTAGGAGAGAGACTCAGTTTATGTGTTCTATCCTGCTCCATCTGGCCTTTTAAGAAGGCTCACGCCAAGGTGGTTATCTCTTGGGATGGCACATCTTCATGTGGTGGTGATAGTTTGTCTCCTTTCAAAGTATTTTTCTATTGTGGTTCTGTGTTTTTGAGGAGCCAATTAAAAGCAGGCTCTTGGCAGGACATGGCTAGACTTTTCAGCGTATTATTAGCTTATCAAGGCTGGAAGTTGCTAGAGAAGCTCTGTTGCAGTATATGCCTACATCATACCTCTGAGGCTTTTAAATGTGCTGTAACTTAATGCTGACTATCAATAGTATAGTAGCTTCTATACTGGGATTTAAATGCTGGAAGATTTGGCTTTTTACTGGGTTCACTAGAAAGTTATGAAGAATTATATGCCAGAACTTCTTTTTTTTTTTTTTCCTTTCAACTTTAGGCCTTATCTTAACAATTCTATATTGGCTTCATGCTGAGGTCTGTGTGCACAAATCAGGGCATGAGGAACCACATCCTGCTTATGGCAGCCCCCAACAGCTTTGCTGCCCTGGGATGAGAATTGAGGGGGATTTGGGGGGGCCTCACCTTGTGCAAAAACTGGTCCTGACATGGACATGCTCATCACATGTAGATGACCAACCATTGCTCTCCAGTGCTGTTTTGGATTGGGATGTTGAAATGGAGTTGAGTGGTGTGTCCAGGATGTTAGAATTGGACAGAATTGGTTATATATCTCCACAGCAGGATAGAGCTAAGGGACAGGGAAGTGCTGGGTGGCTGCTGTTGCTGGTAATGCACTCTGTTGTGACATCATCTAAGTAAAGGATTTCCAAACCTATGTGTGCAGCATAAGGGCATGTCAAAGGATCTTGGGATGCAAAGTACGTATTTGCCTCAACCGTGCTAAGATCCTTCAAGCCAGAACCCACTTACTGCCATTTGAATATTTCATACCTTTCTGGTTTTAGTTTAGTTTATTATCTGCTTCCAGATGAGTCACATGAGTGTAAACAGATCAGTTTGTCTCTAAAGATATGATTCCAGAAAACTGGGAGAGGCAGTTCAAAAATACCATCTGCAGAAATGAAGATTTTAAAACTCCCATAATGTTGACCAATCTTATACCGCTCCTGTTTCATCTCTCATGTTTTTCTTGGGTAAGTGTATAATTTTCTGGCACAAAGTCTAATTTGTTGAATGGATGCTGACATGGCAGGAATGTTCCTCAGCACATCCCAATTCCAAGAGCAAAAAATGGCATATTTCAAAATAATGCAGACAAAGGAAAGCTTGTGTCACCAAAATCAATGTGGACACCTAAACTATAAGAAAAGCTAGTTTTAAAATAATTTGGGTCCTTGAGAACTTTATCCTCAGACTTTTTCTTATTAATGATGCTGCCATAGGTATGCAGCCAAAGCTGGCTGTAACTGAGACAAGAGCCAATTCTCCATCAGCTCAGCTCCACAGCACTTCACAGGACCATTGCTATTGTTCATTTTTTCTGTACTTTGGTCAAGTGGCTGCCTGGTCACAACAATTTAGGCGCTCAGCAGATGACAGCTCAGTACAGAGGCAATGCTGGAGAATGTCAGCACTTGGCATAGGGACAAGGAGCAAGTTTGGGATTAGGAAGCTGCTAGAAGTGCTGATGAATCACCAATTTCTCTGCTTTTCAGATTTGTCTTTCAGGCTCGTGCTACTCATGAGGAAGAACAGATGACTGGTTCTGCCGCTTTTTGGGACAGGCACAGGAAGAGTGAAATATCAGCAGTCACAATACACAGATGTGTGCAGACATTCTCTGATTCTCTGATTACTGTGGTGAAGCTCACTGAAACAAACTTATGGACTGCAGGTATACACCTGCTCATCACTGAGCCCTTGCCTTCAGGCAGTAGGATCACAGTCCTCAGGATGACTGCCATGATCTATTTATCCTTGAGTAAATACTTCTTAATTCCTCTTCTGGATAACGCAGGACTAACATTAGTGGGACTCCCAGTTACTACTTGGAGCTCAGGCAAAATTACCTTTCTTACTACTTTGCTTTGAATCCTTCCATTTCTCTGCTTCATCTAAAATTTCCTCTCCCTACATTTCACAGCTTCTAGGCACGCATGCTGTAAGCATCAGATCTCCTCAGCATGCCAGTGTCTCTACCTTGTTGAGGTATTAGTGACAGGATAGCATTCATTTCTCTCTTCCTACTGCTGCTCTTTCCTTCAGCACTGTTTTTTACAGAAATGCTACGCTTCCTGACTTTTCCCAAAGAATTCTGCAGCCTGCTGTGTTTGTCTGTGGTCAACTTAATGCACTTTGAAACAGTGGGGTCTGGGTGCCTCCCCTCCCCTCTCCACCCTCTTTTTTTAAATCTGGGCACTCAGTGCAGTGAGATTTATGTACAAATTGGGATATTAGTGAGACATATCTTCTTGATGGGAAATCAATCACCTTTGTTTAATGCCTCCAATAACACGACTCAAAACCTGTGAGCTCAGATACTGCCTTTGGGCTGATCCAGGCTATGAAAAAACCCCAAAACTTTCAGGATGGAAAGTAGTCCAGACTGTTCTCTTGTTAACATAGCTGCTTATATTTGAAATTTAAAGTATGATGGCTGTTATTTCAAATGTGATCTTTACCTTTTGTACCTCCAATTCTCAAATCCATCCTGCTGCAGCAGGGAGGGGGAAGGGAAAGGGGACCAAGAGAGCAATGTCTGGTGTGGGAGAGTCTCCATGGGGGTGAACTGGGGAGTGTGATTCCTAAATGATGACATCTGCAGTCAAAGCTGAGAAACTACTGTGTAGAAGATGGCTGGTTTTCAGAAGTCAGTTTCTGAGCTTTTGGCCCATTTGGAAGCTTCAGGCAGTGCTTTCAGTATGCAAAACATGTGCATGGCATTTTTGAGCAGTTTGCTCGCTGATGAGTTGCTCATCGCAAACAAAGCTGACTAACTGGAACAGCTTCTTGCAGCAAGGCTTTCAAACAGGTGTCACTGTGATACAAGGTGTGGTGGAAGGAGCCAGAACGGGAGGAATTTATATTGTTTTTCAGTCTTAAGTCCAGATTCTAACTAACCCCTGCACGAGTCCTGGTATCCAATGATGAGCTGTTCTCAGTCCCAGCTGGGTATGCCACACATCTTCTTTCCAGCCTCGTGGGCTGAGGGAGGGAAGAGTGTGAACCGAGTGTGACTGGGATTAGAATCTTAAATGGCTGTATCAAACCACGGGAAAGCAATAGCGTTGCCAAGCAGAGGAGGTACTGCAGGGTTATCACGCTAAACACCTCCTCCGTTTCAAAGCAGAGGAAGGCCTTTGTGTTGGCAATTCCATTCTCCTGACCAAAAAGAAAACAGCATGGCAACCTTCCCTTTTTGGGTTCCTTTCAGGTCCTTGCACATTATGTGTTAAGGATATATGTAGGAAAATTTGCTACAGTATCTATAGACTTATTTTCTTTAATCCATGCAGTTTATGGGCATGTTGAATTTGAGGATTGATCCTGGTGTTTCTGTAATTCTGGATTTTCTATCTGATGTGGTTCTGAAAAGAATTAGTAAATTCTCACAGAAATCCTTTGTTCCCAACTGCAGCTCATGGATATTTTCCAGGCAGAATGGCAAAACTTGTCCTGAACTTTCTGCTCCTTCTTCTTGTTAAAGATTGCTTGACTCTTCTTGGTTTACCTTGCATTTGAGCTGTGGCGTTGGAGGAAGTCCATTCCGTACACATATAATCAAGGCTTTTCACCAAACTTCCCCATGGCGTGTTCCAGCAGAGATTAACTATGGCCACGTGAGGCACAACCCACACGTGGCAGTTGTGGGTAGTGAACACAATGTTAAACATCTCCTACAGAGAGAATAATGAGACAGGCTGAAGTCCCATTAAGTCCCTTGTACTCTACCATTCTTATTTTGTCCATTTAAATTCCCCTGAAGAGGGAGTATCAGCTTTCCAGAAGAGAAGAAATACTGACTGCTTACTGAGCAACAGCTGAAAGCTATCATTTTTAAACTTACAATTTTTTTGACATTGAATGCTTATACTGGAAGACACATTTTTCACTACAAACTATTTCTATTTTGCTTTGTAGAGCAAAAGAAATGATTAAAGCAAAAGCTATTCCCAGTTTACAATCACTTCTTCAAGACAGTAATAATAATTGACCTTAGGTTAGTCTCTATATAAATTATATTTGAAATTGTAAGTTGCAAAGAAGCACAGCCGGATTGTCCCCAACACGTATTTTCCAAGAGAAAGTTACGTCAGGTTTGAGTAAGACATGGAGTGAAACTTGCTTTGGTTCTTAAATGCTGGTGCCCTAAACAGAAATCAAGCACTTGTGTTCCATATGTTACAAGTATAATGTTTTGCTAGTCATTAACAAGAAAAGTATTATGCTTAATCTGAGGCTTTTCTAAAGTCTTTTTTTTTGGCAATTACACTATGGAAGGGAGCAGCTGAAATAATAATAAAACTTTATACTTGCAGGGAACTTTCATCTGGGAATATCAAAATAATTTATAAGCCTAGTTAAGTCTATCTTTATATTTTTCTAGTATCCTTCTTTCCTGTGGCAATTGGTAAGCCAGTGATTTTGCCTTGGTTTAGCAGAAGGGTGAACTGGGGCACAGAAAGGGTAAACAACACATTCAGCAAATCACAGAGGGTTAGCCAAGATTCAGGCACACAAAGGTGGGGTTTACATGATGAGTTTGGGTTACGTTTCGGTTTCTTATGGTAGGGAGGTTCTCACTGCCAAGAGCCTTTCTCCTATCAGTGTGAAATATCCGAGTCCCAAGGATCTCCCTCTGGCTGCTGGAAGCTGCTTGCCTTCTTCTTAATTTCATTCATTCACAAGAGTCACTCGCTAGAGCCTCTTCAGATGCCCAAGCCCTTCTCTTCCTTATGCCAGAAAATTGGGCTCTGCAGTAGGCACTGCCCATCCCCAGCAAGGAGCCCAGCGGGGACATGGAACACCCGAGTGATGGGCTCCCAAACAGCCACATTTACAGGGGAGGCAAAGATGCATCTGCTGAAAGCATCTTGTATCTAGTAAGCATCCTGAGCTACCTGGAGATCAGCAATCCTTCAGGTACAAGTAATGAATGCTGATGCTAAATCCCTGGGTGAGAAGAAAGGGTAAAATCTCCTGACCAATTGAATATGGGAGCACTCTAGGGAGTCGGTCCACCACTTAAGAGACACGTCTTCAAGACATAGGGGGTGACTCTGATCTGTGAGATCTCCATGTGCCTTTCTCGAAACAAGATGACCCCTTGTTCCAAACAGCTCCTTTCTGTCTGGAGCTGAAAATACATCTTCTTTAACATGAATATATTTTCGCAGGCTATAAATCAAACAACTCTTCATTAAGGGAAAAATGCCCCATCATTTGTGGCAGAGAGGTTGAAAAAGCACAAGGGTGCTCCCTGAGCTAACCCTGGGTCTCTGTGAATGGTCTGGGCTGGATCTGAAGCAGAAGCCACATTGTGAGCTCTGGATAGAGACATTTTCTGGTTCCTCTCATTTCTGCTGCCCATGTGAAATCTAACTGTGAAAGCGCTAACTGGGAAATATAAATCTATAAGTTTATAATAAACCTTTAGGCAGGTGCCAATGCATAGTCTTATGGATACTTGCAAGAAGAATATAAAGTTTATTTGTTCAGTTTTGTGTGTGTTGGGCAAAAAGTGTTTTAAGGACTAAATAAAGGAGTGAAAAAAACCAGCTTTGTAGCTCATTGTCACTCGCTCACTCGGATTATAATTTTTTTGACAGAGGTTCCAATAGTATTTTAAAAAAGCACCTTTTTCCTTTCCAGGATGCAGCATATAGGTGTTTAATTGTAGGAATATCAGAGATTTTCCATCCCATGCTGTTCATTTTCTTTTAGTGCTGCATTCTTGCTACAATTTATAGCTGAGATTTTTGGGGAGGAGGCCTGGTTTAGAGAGTACAGTGTGAAGCTATGGAAACCTGGCAGAGTGTGGGAAGTGGTCTGGGACACCAGGACTTTTGCAGGATAAATGAGCTGCTCAGTCAGGTAAGGGAGCACTGAAAGTAAGCATTTGCCTTTAAAAATCTGGGTTTAGACCACACACCCCTGTTATACGAGATCTCAAACCAGAAAATAGCATTTGTTCTGCTGGAAGGTACCATGCTGCTGATTCAGAACTGAAACACTACTACTCCACCAAAGAAAGGCAAACCATGTATCTGCATGGCTTGTGGTCAGGAACAATCAGGGGTTTATTTATTTATTTTTTTACTATTATCTTTGTTTTTCCAGTGATTCTGTTCAATTAACATGACTAGATGTACAGATCCCAATGCCATTATTGGATTCCAAAAAAAATAAAAATAGCAGGTGCCAAGCAGACTCGCAGATCTTCCAGCAATTTTATTCATTAATGAACTCCAACTTCAAATACACCCAAAGCAAACACATGTACAAAAGGCTTAAATCCAGATCTGTTGAAGGAATTCCAGTTCAGGACATTTTATTAACCTCCAAATAACTGATTGTGCTTCAGCTCTGCACATGTTTTGATTTGTCACTGCTCAAAAAAATCAACAGAGCATGCAGCTCAGATGCTTGCTTGAAATATTTTGTGAAAGTGAATGATCAAAAGCAGGTCAAATGCCTCATTCTATCTTGCTCAAACACGTTCAAAACCAGAATAATTCTTAGCATTTGGTTAACTTAATGCTTTTTGTGTGTTTTTTTTTTTTTTCCCCTAAAATCTCTGTAGAAGAACATCACAATCTGTGAATTCCAGGACACAAACATGTACATACACAAATTAATTGCTAGTTACGATGTGTACAAAACACTAACAAAGCAGTACATTGAAAAAAATCCATTTATGGGTTGCTACCTTCTCGAAGGGCATTATTACGGTATGAAACTGAGAAGTTAGTTTAAGTTAGAAGGAAAATTCTCATGCAAAGTGAATAATGCAGAGTCTCACCTTGTGGTAGCTGAGACAGGGTTTTGGTGTGAAGGTCCACAGGAACTGGGGATGTTTGTATTAGAAGTATCATTATAATCTGGCTTTTCTTCAGCAGTTGATTGTTGCAGTGAAGGACAGAAATGTAATCCTTGAACTGTTTCCTAAGTTTCATCTTCTTAATGAAAATTCAGCCAATTTGTAAATAATTTTGCTGCTGTTGATCACAATCTTACAAGATTTTTGAGTGCAGAAGCTCTTTCTGGTACGTGTAGAAAAATACCTTCAACATGTACCTTTAATGGTCTTAGGAAGAATGTAATTAAAACCACATACTTTATCATGAGCAATGTAACTTTAAATCAGACAACTTTCATATGCCTTTGATTCTTTTACCATTTACTATTTTTCCTTGAAATCTGCTATAATTTATGGGAAAACACAAGTCATTTGTAGAATGACATGGAACTGGGATTTTGTAATCCTTCTAAGCACTATTAAAATTATTTCCCACAATTGTTGTTTCCTTTAGGATGATTGAATGTCCTCATTATCATTGTGTCCCATATGCACACAAATTGTCTGCAATAACTTGGTTGGCAATCAATGCCTTTTATGGGAATTTATTTGTTTGGTTGGTTATTTGAGAAAAGTGTCACCTTTCACGTGGATGATACATCTTGGCTATATTTTTGACCAATGTGTTTTTTGGTTTTTATGTTTATATGAGTATGTGTGGGACTGATTTTTAGTTTGATGATCACTGAATGTGTGGTAAGACTAATTACTCTCACTGTTTCTTTTGACTCAAATCTTTAAAAAATTTATGGTACTTCAAAGTGACTAACATTTGGTTTCTGTTGAGAATGAAGTTTTGAGCCAACTTTTTCCCCTCTCTCTCTCTTCCCCCTCTCTCCTCCCCCAACCTGCCTGCCTAATACCTGAGCCTTTTAATTGTGTGATTAATGTAAAATAAGGATCATCCAGGATTTCACTATCTGTAAGATGAATGATATTCTCCAAACAATATAGTTGGAGACTTGCTCTTCACATGTGGTGTTTCCTTTTTATATTTCTCTGAGTGCACTGTATGATCTATACATGAGGGACTAGTGAGACTAACACTGTTCCCTGCAAGGTTTTGGTTTGATGATAATTTTATTTTTAGGGCACTGTTATTGATATTGGCTAGCATTACTCATAGCCTTTAATCAAAAGGAAGAAGTGATAAAGACATCTTTACGATAAGCCCGTATGTGATAAGCATGAGAAATATGGAAAAAGATTAAAGACCTAGTATCTTGGCCTCAGAGAAAAGAGTCTTTGTCCTGTTAAAAATAAAGTTGAGCAGATGTCCTCATTTAGTCATGGCAGCCCTCATTTTCTCATCAAACACATCATTGGTTAGGCTTTTAAAATCAAAACCTTAATTTTTACTTTTGAATTTGAGTTCCCATAATGTTTTTTACACTGCTGTGTGACCGAGTTATGGAAGGCACTTCAGCTTGTGCCTTTTTTCTGCAGGTGTATAGCTGGCAGAAAACAAGCTGGCAACGAAATGTGTCCTTCAGTTCCTCACTGAATTGGGGCATCAAGTGACAAAGTTTGTCTTTTGATGACCTGTTCCTGTGCATGAACTCCTTTGTAGTTGCACTGAACTGAGGCAGGTTGAAAAAAAAGAAACCAAAAACAGCTGTAGGTGCAATCTTCCTAAAATCACTCACCCTCTACATGTATTGCTCTAAAAGTGCTAAAGAGTTAAAAAACCAAACTCATAAAAATTGAAGGAAAAAAGAAAGAAAGTGAAATACCAACCAGGCTGCCTGCCCCTGCAGCACTCACCCAAAGGGCTGCATATGCCTGACACTGTTTGAGGATGAGGTTTGTCAGAAGCAGCAGCATCTGGCAGGGAGGATTCTTCACTTACACATTCAAGGTTGGTGCGGTTAACCGAGCTCTTCCACTTCAGGGTCAGACACAGCTTGTGGGAGCATTTTCTCATTAGGTTTTACAGTTTAGAGCAGACTGAACATATTGGCCTGCAGGACTGCTGAGAGGTTAAATTTGAGACAGGGATTTTAATAGGAATATTTGCATACAACTCTGTGCTCTGGAATGAAGACTTATTTTTCATTCACTTAGGCAGCTGACTCTGTAGGTTCCTAGTCTAGGTACAGAGAAGAAAAGGGGAAAGCTCTAAGAGCTACATGTCAGGACAGCAAGAAGCATCTGGACACATCCTAAAATAAGACTTCTGGTTATGTACCAGGCACTTATTCCATCACTGACTGTATTGTGCTGACAATCAGTGAATTCCCATTCTCTTCTGCATTTTTGAAGCAGAACAACAATCCTAGGAGAATATATATTATTGAGGTTTTTTCTCTGTTTTTTTTTTTTACTCAGCCATTGTCTGGTTTTGAATGTTCTTTAGGGCAAGTAAGTCAAATGCCTTTCAAATGCCTTTTTCCATAGGGTACAACTGTCCTTTCTTGACTATCAGAAAATATTACTGGCTTTTTCTGGAAGAGTGTAATGAAAGAGCTATTTGGGTTTTACAAGTTCTTAAAAAATAATTTTATTACTGTTAAGTGGAAGCACTTTTAATGCTTTCATATCCTGGATGGGAGTTATCAGTGTTGACAGAAAGCCTAAAGGGGTGGAGAAAATAGAAAATAGTCTTTTAAAATGAAAGATTTTATATATATATCCAAGCACCTAGCAGCTCTGGTACTTAGAATTTATCTTCCAATCAGTAGGAACAGCAACATGGCCACATCATCTTACCTGATGAAATCCTATTCAATTCTTTACCATTATGCCCCAAGATTACAGAGGGGAGAGGTAGGGAGACGGTTTCAGGAATCCTTCAGCAGTGTTTCACATTGCTCATTCCCAAATGGTGGAAGAGCTGGTGGTGGTCTGTGATGCCAAGGGCCATGCTCATTTTGTGAATCAGCACTGGAAGGGCTCCACTGTTGTATTTTAGGTCCCTTCCCATCCCTCAGATTGTGACAGAGCCACAGTCTTTTCCCTTCACTGTGCCTTGCTGTGCAAAGTGCATCCCTTGTTGCATGGCAGGTTGCTTGGTGGCCTGCTGCAGCCCCAGGCTGCCTGTCTGTGTGATGGTTGGCAAAGGAGAAAAGGCACGTAGAACCTATCACACACCTACATCCAGTAACTGGCTTGACTTCTTCAGACCCTTGTAATGGTTAGGAATGGGGGTGAGTAAAGATGAATGGTATCTTTGGTGGTCATTCCAGTACAGCAGAAAACTCCTAAGGGGCAGATGAAATTTGTCTGACCTCTGCTGCCTAATGACCCTTTTTCTGGAGAGTGTCACGCTGAATTCGTAGCTGTGTCTCTTTGTTTAAACATTGACTTTCAATTTATTGCTTAAGGGACCCAGCCTTAAATTAGAGATGGGTCATTATTTGCCCTTCCTAATGGTAAACTGAACTGTGCACACAAACACATCAGAAACAGCTGAGGGTAAAATGCTTTCCAGTCTGGCAGCCCAGCACTTTATGTTGGTGTCACTTTGATTAACATAAACTGTCTGTGGCCATGGCAGTTAGAGAAAAGTTTGTCTTTATTACCTGGAAACTCAGCAAGACAGTTGTTATTGCTTTGGTACGGCAGTAGAATGGGAAATGATAGCCTGTGACACCCCGTGTTGGGCGCTCCGTGAGCACAAACCAGAAAGTCTGTTTCTATTCCCTGGTGCTTGGAGCAGAGGGCTCTGGCCCTCTTGGCCACAGACCATTTCCAGGCAGGCAGTAGACACGCTCCATGAATGTCCAGGCAGGGCTCCTAGCAGCCTGTGCTGACTCAAGTGAAAATCCAGCTCAGTATTAAGCACAAGTGAATAGGCAGGGCCCTCTGGAGACACAGCCATACTCTTGCCACTTCTGCTTAGGCTTCTTTAGCACTACGGATATCAATAGGCAATAATATAAATTTATCCAGTAGTTTCTTCCCCTTGTAGGATCTGTATCTCATTAATTTTTGTTGGCCGGAGAATATATCCACAAAATACCTAGTGGATCAAGCCCAAAAAAGTAAGTATGATAGTCTTGGTTTACAAGCTAAGTAGTGTTCCCCAGGTAATGCTTTATTTTATTCTCCATCACTTGGTGAAATGGAGCTACATGTAATTAGAAGGGAGCCACGTGGGAATAAAAGCATCCAAACAGCAAGACATGCTGCTGTTAGGAGCCTGCAGGTTGGGCTGAAGGACCTAAACAAACCTCATTTTCTGTAGATAACAGACTGCATATATTACTGTGTGCATTTAATATTTGCCAGCAAAGTTATGAGTTTTCTGGCTGATACACAACTTCTGTTGTTGCACAAAGGATTGCAATAGAAAATCAAGACTAAGCCAAGCTGGTGGAGTTTCATTCACTGCTGGGATGTTTCTTGTCATGTGTAACTATCCTCCAAAATTGAGCCTCTATGCTTATCTAAGCCACAGCTGCCTCTTCTGACCCCACCTCCAGCCCACACATAAATGTGGGAGTGATACCATTCTACAGTCAGAAATGTTTGCAGGTTGGGGTTTTCTTCAACCTCCTTATATTTGCTTGTTTGTTTCCTTATAATGTCATGGTTCTGCTTGGAAATATGTTTGGCTACACAGGAAGAGTATCCATTGCAATTTATGCTTCCTGACCTTTTGTGAAGCTAAAATAAATTGCTTTTTGGAAAGAAACCAGAGGCTCTCCTCTCTTTTCCTTTCAAAGAAATCTGACCTTACAGTTGTTTTTTGTGAAGACAGTACAAGCTTCTCCTTGAGTCAGAGAAAAGGAAGCAGGAAAGGGTAAAATTTACCTATACTGACATTTTTTTTAAAATGCAGATATTCCTTGATGGACACGGAGCTTTTCCAAACCTTTTCTCTTATTGACAGGGCTGCTTTGCCTCTCATGCCTTATGCACCTAACTTCTTGTTGCTTTAATTGAGTATCTGGCACCCCACCAGCCACTGAACATGTGCTCACTCTCCTGGAGCCCTGACGTGGCTGCTGCTGTTCCCTCTAATGCATATCCAGAAAGGATGAGAAGCCATGGTTTCAGATTGGACTGAACTGATGAAGTAAGTGCCTGCCAGCCCCTCATACAGCCTTGCATGGATTCTTGGAGATACTCTCCCAGCTGCAGGGGTCGTGGGCTGGAAGTCAAGCTGCAAGTACTGTACAGCAAGAGGGAATTGCAGAGGAAATAGAGGAAATAAATTCTGCCAGCTGATGAGGGGTCATCACTCTGGCACTTCCATGGTCTCAGTGACCACAGAGAGGCACAACCCAAGCACAGCATCAGCTTGCAGCCTGTGCTGCTCTGGGGAACTGTTGGAGCCCAGAGGTTCAGGTGCTGTCAGTGTAGGCCTAGAAGCCCCAGATAAGCTCTGACATCTTGTCTATGCATCTGATTTCAGCTCCAGCTTTTCCCAGGGAGTGCTCGACTCTGTCCAGGAAAAAAAGTCAGCTGACTTACATATGTAACCTTTTGCTTTTTCAGATTAGGCATGTGTGTTTGGAAGAAAATGACAAGCTTAGGTGGGCAGTGACCATAAAGTTCTCAATCTTAACCACATGCCTATGTCTTATCAAAGTCTGAGGCTCAAGGCTGTGTAAAGTATTTTTAAATTACTCTCTAAAATGAATAAGAAATGAGCCATCCTGCACATTGGGAAAACAATGCCACTGGAGGAGATCAGGAAAGGTTCCTTTCTGACAATTCTTTTTAACAACGCCATAAAATTTATCTGAAATTTGGGGAACAGCTGGGGGTAAGGGGAGAAACACCCCTCCCTTTGGTTAACCTTGCTCTGGAAATGTGAATCACTGAACTAAATAAAGTTTGTAGAAGATGCTCTGAAAATACTATGCTATGCCATATAATTCAGCCAAGAATGAAGGAGGTGGGAAAAGAAAACATCAAATCTCCCTGCTTGTTTTATATTGCTTCCTGGCACATTTCTCTTTCCCCACTTCCCCCTCCCACCTCCCCATCTTCTTTCTAGTTTTGTTTTGTTTCATTTCTCTCTTTCCCCCCCACCACTTTCTATTAAAAAAAATCCTTTTCATTTTGTAAGGCTGGTACCATAACTTTAACAACAATCTTGTTGTCTACCAATGACAATGAAGAGAAATACCAAAGGAGAAGTGAGTCCTGTAGAAACTGGAGGACAACAAAGACAGTTTTCAATTTTTCTATTAGGACCTCATGATGTACACATGAAAAATTAAGTTCAGAATATTAACTGCTCTTCAGATGGCGCCGTTTAAATCTGGAGGATGTTAACATTCCTGCTGCATGACAAAGGTCCCCCATCCCCTGTGTCGATACTCATCCGGCTCAAAGGGGCAATAACATCTAAGGATACAGAGGCTGGGCACCAAATCCTTCTTGAAGGCTACTTTCTCAGACTTATCTTGGGATTTTCTAGCATCCCCTTTCCAGGGTCAATTTGCCCTTGAGGGCTAGGCTGCTTAGCTCTAGCTCTTTGCAGTGCTCCAGCTGTTTCAGCATTTCCACACATTTGGATGTGTGCTTTGGCAGAGAGGATTATTAGTGGTAGAGGAGGGAAAGGTGGCAGGAGAGAACCTGTCCCTGAAGTATGGAAGTGGGGGTTTTGATGTCACTACCACTTGTGTTGTCAGGTGACATCGTGGGGAAAGAGTGTAGACTGTTTGTACGGACAAATCCATCCGTGGTACCCCCGTGCCGGCCTGAGTGGACAGCGGCAGCTGGCAGTGGCACGTGGTGGCAGGGTGGCTGCGGGCATTGGGAGCCCCTGGGCTTGTTCTCCCTCTGCTTGGGGCAGCCGAGTGTGAAACCCATCCCCTCAGTGTCTCTGGCATTCAGTCTTACCTGTTTAATAGAAGTTTAGCAGGGGGAGCACGTGTGGTTCACCTGAATGGTGTTCCTCTGGAGCATGCCTGAATCTGCCCTACTCTCCTAACCATGAAGAAAGAAACGGAGCTGTCTTATTTTCCTGTGCTTTCTAAAAAGCCGTGCTGCTGGGGGAACCACTGCTGCTCTGCCCTCTCCCTGGCCCTGATGGAAGCCTTGTGGGTAGCTCAGAGGGGCTGGGACCCGGGGATGTGCAGCCTCCCAGGCTTTGCGGAGAGGTGGCAGCTCTCACTGCCAGGGAACCAGCTTGTCATCTGCTTTTCCGTCTCTGTTTTGCTGCCTGACCCCTCGCCCCGCCTCGTAAAACCAAACAGGCGCAGCCTGACTTCCAGGTGCTTGTACTGCTTAAACACCATGGCAGCAGATGCAGCCGGGGAGGGCTGGGGCCAAAGCAGCCTGCGAAGGGAAAGAAAGGAGGTTCTCTCCCCAGGCTGCCAAGCTCTGCAGCCACTATTTAGCCTGAGGGCTGGACTAGAGTGCATGTGGTCAGGCACTCCCCATGGAGCACTAATGACCTTGGGGTCTGAAGCTTCACTGTCCCCAGACCTGGTGCTTTTCCATCTGGTTCCTGCTATTCCTTTAAATCCCTGCTGGCTGTTTAATAGCAGTCAGGGAGTTTCAATCAAGCTGAGGTCACTTTGACTCACTAAATGTCACTGCTTCTAAACTGGAACCAGACTGAGTTGAAGGTTGTGTTTCTGCTGGGGGGAGCAATGGCAAAGTGTCCTCTGACTCCTCGTCAGATGTTGATCATGAGCCCACAGGCTGATTTACTTTGTGTGAGGGTCAGTCTCTGCAGTATATTTGTGGACATGCTCCTGAGCGGTCTGGTTTTCTCTAGATGTGGTGTTTATGCCAAAATCCTTATATATTTTGTGGGGCTTTTTTGTGTTTGTGTGTACCTGAAGTTGCTTGACGTGCCCAGACTTTGACTCACCCCATCTCTGTGAGGAATATATATGAGTACTCAAGAAACTTCTATATATCTTTAAGGTCAGTGAAAGGTGAAAACAAATGATTTCTGACAATCACTTGGTTTGCGGATCTGGTGGTAGCACCAAGAGGCTGTGGCCAGTTAAGTGCTACTGAAGCACTCCCCAAGCCTGGCTGTGCTTCACACTGTGGCTCTGGCTCCGTTGTGCTGTCAAGGAGCACAGCCTTAAGCTGGGAGAGCTGCCCCAGAGACTGCTGAGCAGCAGGGCACTGCTCTTGGTCTGTGGAGAGAAGGCTTGAAGCTGCCCTTCAATGCAAAGCTTGAGTGCTCTGCTGAAGAAGTGATTATGCTGCCCTTCTAACCCCTCACCCTTTTTCTTTTTCTTCCTCTCCTCCTAAGAAAGTAATGGGGGAAAGTCTGTGAGAGAATAGTGTTTGCTGATCTTGTGCAAAGCATGGTGACAAATGATGGCTGGAGAAGCATGACAAGCCATGTAAACTTGTGCTAATGGAAACCTGTGTGCCAGCTGAGTGTTTATTCAGGCTTGTCATTGTCAACAGAGACCCCTTTACAAATATTGTTTGTAGTAACAAGTGCACCATGAAGGAGAATGTGGCTTTGAATTCTATGTATTTGCCTCTTTGAAAGAAAGTAAAAAAAAAAAAAAGCCCCATTGTTGTGAAGATGTTGCCCTAGTTTCCTAGGCTTTTCTGCAAACTACTCATGTCCATAGATAGAATGATCAGAAGGCTTTTATTGTTAGATTGATATTATTAAAAAAGGAATTAAGAAAGAGATCAAGCTTCTTCCTACAGCCAGTTCAGCTGCAGGAATTGTCTGTGTGTCTGTCTGTGTCTGTGTCTCCAGCATCAGAGCAGAATCCACAACAAGAGCAGAAAGGAGAACTTCTATTGGTCAAAGCAATCACTTTACCATAAACATTTCTCATATTTACATTCTTTTATCAAAACTTTCTCTTGGAAAGCTACAGTACTTCCCTTAGAAATGGATTTCAGGACAAGTTGAAAAGAACTTGCATTTCTCCAGCCTTTCTCTGGAATTTCTCAAAAACCCACTAACAAGTCACCATTACCTGCCATTACCCCATCTTTACAATGGTAGTAACAGAATACCTATTTATATGTTTCTGTCGGAGTCCAGGGAAGCCTGAAAGCTTCTCCTGCTCCTCTGGTGGTTTCTTTATATCCCCAGAGCTCCTCAAAAGTGACCTAGCCAGCGACCTAGGCTTTTGGAGAAGCTCCCTCCACTTTTGGGAGAACCTGGATGCACCAGAGAGGTCAAGAGATTTTTGTTTAGTGTACCACAGAGAGTTTAGTTGTAGTTTTTAGGATCTTGCTTTATGTATTACATAGGGACAAGATAGAGATTTTTGGGTGTGGTTTTTCCTTCTTTCTTCTTCTCCTCTCTCCTCATTCTCTTCCTCTCTTCTCTGACACCAGTTCCTGTGGTGTGTTGGTTGGTGGAAAAAAGTTAGTATTGAAAAGACATATCAATAAGATGAGGGTTTACTGGTGTTGAAAAGAAAACAAGATACATATTGTTTCTTGAATGGTTGTTAATAAGATATAAAAGTAGCTGCTGATTAGCAGCCATTGCCCTTTCTGCCCTGGTGTTCTCGGGGGATGCTGCCACTGCCTCCGAGGTTTTGATAAGAAAAATAAGCAACTCTGAAACAGCAAAAGAAGATCTCTTGCTGCATTTTTTCCAACATGACAAACCAAAAGAAGAAAAGCCCCAGGGCAGAGGACAGGGGCTGGAGCCCCCAGCTCCAACCCCAGCGGGGGCCCAGGCCCTCAACATGTCTCCATATTCTGGATTTAATCAGCCTACTTTTCAGAAATCAAACTTTCTCTTGCCTGCATTGTTCTCATTGGTACTGTTGAACATGTTACTGTCCCAAAGGTATGTATCCAGTTTGTCACCTGTACCTTTTGATATCCCTGACTGAAGCAGGATCAATTAAAAAAACAGACAGCGGTGTCCCAATATTTTTTCTCTGCAGAGCAAGAGGTAAGAGAGATTGTTGAGCAGACTGTCATACTTATTCTTGTGGCTTTTCAGCAAAATGTTTCTCAACTAAACAAACAATAGTGAAAGTTCATTTTGAATACAATTCACTGATTTGCAGTTATTTAGACAAAATGCATGCAAATTCTTAAACAAAGAATAAACAAAAGCATAAATGAAGCACTAAATTTCATTTCAAAACAGCATTAGAATGTACTGTACCCATTCTCTTCTACTTCTACCCATGTAGAAGTAGAAGAGAAATATCCAAGGAGTTTTGCTGATCTTTGACTGAATTTATCACATATACCTTTTTGCCCTTTTTAAAAAATAAGAATATCCTATAGCTGTAAATTTTTGCCAGCCTCATGGACCTATACAAATATCAGTGAACTGGATACCAGTTGATTGAGACTGAGAGTTCAGAGACTCAGAAATAGGACAAGATATCTAGGGTAACAAACTTCATCTACATTCAGCAATTTGGAATAGCATCCAAGGTTTGCCTGTTGGATCTCCTGAGCTGCATCACAAAGAAATGAGTGTGTGATGGCACTGGAAATTTGGGATTGGTCTGTTTCTGATTCCACTCTGGCTTTCTGAGACTCCTAATTTCATCATGCCTCAGTGCCTTTTACTTAAAATCCCCCAAAACTCCACACTCAGCAGTACTTTCCTCAAAAAGATACCGTGAAACTGAACTGCTTTAAAATTCTTGGGGAGAGTTTTGGGGAGAAAATCCCTTTGAAGATCTGCATCTGCACAATGAAGCAGTAGGATTAGTTTAAAGGGTTAACATGGCCAGCACAGTGATCTTTGAGCTGGGAGAGAGGGGTCCTGACACAAATGTTGTCTCTTATTTCCCGGTTCGCTAGTCTTCTACAGACATTGCTGCTGTAGCAGGCTGCCAGTAACATCCCCTGCACATCTTGGGCAGAGCTGATGGAGGGGCAGGCCCAAATGTGTTTGGGGTATGCTGGCTCACCAGCCAGACCCCTCCCCAATGTAACTTAAATCCCAAATCTGCAGCAGAAGCTTGGGGAGGCAGTGCTGCAGTCTGTTGTATGAGGTAAAGTTTTGATCTCTCTTGTTTCCCTTGGCACTCCTGCTGGCTGGGCACACAGGAAAAGCCTTCAAGTCATTTATGCATCTGGCATTTTTGTGTAGCCTTGGGAGGACCCTGCTTACCCAGCTCTGTTCTCTAGTTCAATAGGAATAACACTGAATTTGTGAGCCTCTCAATGGCTTAACTCCCTGTTACTTGGAAAAATATCTGCATCATGTCTTAAGGTCCTCTGTAGCTGAGCTTTTAGGGTTGGCTGTTGAAGCAATCTAAGAGGTAAAATATAAAAATCTGCTCCTGGAAAGAAGTGCAAGTGGAAAGAAATGATACATTTGAGTAAATTGGGGAGAGTATATGCAAAGCGATTTAAGACAGAGAAGTTTAAGCATTGAACAGTGGATGGTGGAAGATTTGCTCTCAAGTGTTTCCATTTTTCTTTATCAACTTGAGAAGTGAGAAAATTGCTGTAATTCAGTTCAATAAGTATATGCCCAGACCTCTGCAGACAATGACAAACTTTGAGATGCTATTGACTCCAGGATCCAAACTCTACCAGCTTTATCTGTGCTTAAATACCGGGCCTGCTAGCAAAGTGCTTGACAATGTTTTCTGGCCAGAGCAGGCAGTAATTAATTGGTTTATACAGGTTTACACTGGACAGAAACCAACCCCTTGTTAGAAAGAACCATACACAAAAATGGTTATGACAAAGAGTCTGGACTCAAAGAAAGGCTGTACCTTAAGTCACCTAAACAAAACCTATTGTTTCCTTTTGTTTTCATCAAGAGGTATCTTTGAATTTTTACAATGAAGTATCTTGCCAAGGTCCCCTGGTTTCCATGACTCAGAGCCGTGGGTCAGCAAGCAGCATAAACATACCAGCATTGCTCCCTGCCTGGGCCAGCCAGTCTGCCCTGACACAGGGTATGCTGTCAGGGTGCATCATTCCCTGCACGTGGCTCCAAGGGCTCTGTGTTTCCAAATGGCCCAGGAATGGAGGGACAGACAAACCTCACCGGGAGACCTGGCCATGCCTCTCCGTTAGGCTGCAGGGGTGCCCTTGTAAGTACAGCCCTGACTCCCTGACTCTTGCTCCACAGCACTTCTTGAGTTGCTTTGCCAGTCCAGAAGAATAGAACATTGCAAAGCACTTTCAGGAGCCAAGCACATTGCTACCGAAAGCCCAGTTTCATTGAGAACCTTTGAAATTTCCAGGCTAAAAACAGATGTGCTTTTCTAAAGGTGATTCTGCTGAAAGGTTAATTTTGTATTAGTTTATTCCAGGAAAGAAATTATGTCATCAATGTACAGCTAGTAATTTGTCTCTGGAAGGGTTAAGGCAAAGAGAACTCTGAGTCATTAGGAAGGAATAATTCCTTTATTTGAAGCACACATGAAACAGGAGTCCGGATGGCAAAGGAACAAAGCCTCATTCTTTCACGTGCATTTGCTGAACCCCTTGGTGTCTTAGATAAAGGACAAGTAACTACTAGTGGATTAACATTATGAAAAAGTCAGGATTAAAAAAAGATAAATAATTCTCGGTGAGGCCGTGTAATTGAAACTCCATAGCAGTTCAAAAGCTCAGGCCAGTAAGCTCCTGGCCACCAGCTAATTCATGTATTTTATGACAAGAAGGCAGAATGCTAATTAACAGAGCAGCATATGGAGGGGGAGAATGAGAGGGCTGCGTGGATATTCAGTGACAACCATCTGAACTTCAGAGGCAGTACAGAGGGCTATTAATGCACTCCCTTGCCCTGTCTGAGAGTGCTGACCTCACTTCTAATCCTGCCCCTCCAGGGTACTTAATTTCCAGCATTGCTCAACCCAGCCAGGCCTGTTTAACAGTTTCTTTTCTGAGTTAGTCTCTTTGAAGAGGCCCTATTTTCTGTTCAGTGACATGAAAGAGATACTGATGTTGATTATCAAAGGCATGTGCTCCAAACCACCAAGCGTCTAATGCCCAGGGGAGGTAATATTATCTCTGCCTTCAACATTTACATCCTCCCGCCAAGAAAGATGTGGTGGTTAACTAGCACATCTTTTTTTCCTTCCTACTAATTTTACATGAGCTATTAATCAGAGGGGAAAATTAACTAATTCTTCAGCTTGTAGGTCATGCTAGGGCAGCACTCTCATCTAGATTAAAAGGATTGTGGACTGGTGCAAAGTCAGCTGTGCTGTTCCTTGGAGCCAGACAGGTTTATGTACAGTCTTTTTGCTATATCGCACCGAAGTAGTTTCACTGCAAGTCTGTCCAGTGACTACAAACCGTAGCCCAACTGCACAGCTGGAGAGCTGGCTACCCTCACCTATTCCTGCTTCTGGGAGGAGTCTGCTCCACATACTAGCTCCCAGGATAAAGATCAATCAACATCTGCCTGCTTGCTGTGAACAGGAAAAAAATCTGTCCTGAAGAAGGAGCTCTTGGACATTCACGTTCTGATGAACAGGAAAGGGCTCTCTACCAAGCAGTCATCATTGGCTGAGCTTTTAACCCAGAAATCCTTGAAATTACACAGTGCGTAGGTGGAGCTCAGAGGTAAAAAAAGGGAAGCAACTGCTATCTTAAATGAAACTATTGCTCAGGATTTCTTTCTATAATGTTTCCCTACTCATCAGCTGAGGAAATTCGTCTGACGCAGGGCAGCAGAGAGAGCTGTGACTCAGTATAGTTGCATAAAGCACTGACAAATGACACCATTGCTGAAACTCATCTCCTGAAGCCAAAGTGATCATGCATGTGCAGCAGCAGGTCCTCTCTGATGCAGTGATTCAAGTCTTGTCCCATCATATGACCCTCACTGCACAGCAGCTATACTAGGCATGCATGTACATATCATGCATTTTTCCATGGATTCTGTGGTCTAGACTCCATGGCTCAAGAGGTTTCCTCCAGCTTTGTGTCATGTAAGATTACACACAACCAGAGAGTATTTCTTGAGATGGGAATTGAATCCTAACCTCTCACCTTGTGCTTCTCTGCATATTTTCCCCTCCCCATCACTCTCAAGGTACATTCTGACTTCCTAGATGACAAAAATAAGCAATCCCAGAAGACCAGAGGAAACTGTTTAGCTGCAGTTTAGCTGGATCATCATTTCTTCATCTTTTGGCCATCTTAAGATCTTAGAAAGAATATTGCATATGCTGAAATTTTTAAAGATGCACACAAATCCATACTAAGGGATTTCAAGATACTGTGTGCACCAAAAATGAAAACAATGCAGATACAGTCACTTAATTTTAAATTTTTATCTGCGATAACATTTTGAACTAAGGGAGTTTAAGTTGACAAAAATGGGTCATATAAGCATCTACACAGATTTATGGCAATTTAAATGGGTCAGGTAGTCTCTTTTGAGCTGAATACTAACAAGACTGGTGAAAGATATCTAATCTCTTTTCAGTGAAATATGACCATGTGAGTTTTTATAGCATTTTACAAATATATTTTATCAGGACACTGACTAAACACTTAGAAAAGCGTTATTTTAACAGTGCCTGAAAATGGAATGAACATGAGCTCTCCACTACTGGTGGATCCACTGTGGGCATCTGCCTTCAGTTTGTCTGTTGGGTTTTTCTTTTTCTAAAGATGCAAATGCAAATGCAACATCTCATGTAATTACTGCAGCAGAGTACACACGAAGGACTTCTGGTGATAGGAGTATCTGATCTGCACATGTTCTTGCTGCAGTGCCAAGCCTGGGGAAGTCCTTCTGCTGCTTACTTGTGGATCTGCCCTCGCTGCATGCAAACTTTAGGTGTTCATTCATTCTCTGTAAGAGCTGGCCACAAGTGGTTTTGAGGTTTTTCACAAAAATTATTTTGACTGAAAGAACAACACTTAGGTCAAGACTTTCAAGCCTTTGCTATCTTTTTTGCTTTTGTCCTTTCTCTGGCATGCACAACACAGATAAAAGCCTCCTTTGGCACTCTTATGAGGTTTTCAGCTCCATATTGCTACCAGCTAATGAGTAATCCCTTCACTACTGAATTGCTAATGAGTTTCTGCTAGGAAACACAGAAGTAACATGTAGGAGCAAATAAATGTTCATGATGTGCCTTCAAAAAGTGCTTGGATTTGGTCTTCCAGAAGAGGATTCAGCGGTGGTTTCTTCAGTCTTAATTAATCCCAGAATGAAAGAGCACTGAGCTGTGTTCAGACAGTTCTGTTCTGATCAAGACTGATTTTATTCAATAGTGTGTCTGCACATAATAATATATTTTATGATGACTGTGCTTCTTCTGCCAACACTTAGCTCTGGAACAAAGGACAATGGCAGCGGTGTATGAAAACATGTCTGTAAAAGCCCTTTACTGATGAGATCTACACTGGACAGATCAAAAAAACAGGACCCTTCACACAAGAGGAAAAAAAAGTATGATTGCAGTTTTTATCTTGATTTGGAAGCTAAGTGTTCTGGCTCATCACCAGCACCAGACTCCTGCTCTTTTATGCCTCAGCCTCTGGAAAGTCCAGCCTTGGACTGAGGCCACTGGGTAATAACTGGAGACTGCTATTGATCCAGGAAACAGGAGGAACTGACATAATGGCAGGGCTAGAGCTAACTGAACCTAAATGAACCTCTGTAACTTGGAGGGAGCTATGGAAAGAGCTAGCAGATAGTCCAGTCTCATGCTGAAATCAGCTGAACTGAATATCAAATGTTGGTTTTGAGCTGGGTGATGTATTTTCCCAAAAATCTCATTTCTCACTAGGAGCACTGGTCTTTGTTGTAGGATGTCCTTACATTTCAAGCATTCCTTGTTCCAAGCAAAGGTGAGTAACTTTGCCTCATTTAAATTTCATATGTTACAGGTAATACCTATATGTTGTCTGATCCAGTTTATTCCACTTATGTCTTCCTGTGTATATAAACTCTGAATACTNAGCAATTTATCTTGCTTTGGTTATTTTAGACTAGCTGTGAACTAAGTTGTTAATATATTTAGCTCTTACACTGGCAATGGCAGAGCTATAATGAAAAAGACTACATTTGCAGCATTGCCAACAACATATGTGTTTGGTCTTGTCATCTGACATAAATGAAACATTTTTACAATAGGCAAGCTGTGCAGCTCTGATTAGCTATATCCAGTTATCTCGAATAATCTTCTACATTAAGCCTGTTTTGAAAATGGAGACTTTTAAGAGGAAGTTGTTGGTTTCAAGGCCTGTATCTTCACAGGAAGGGAACTCAGTAACACACCAGCGTTTACATTTCAGTGACACTGGTACCATTTTGTTGGGATCTTGTGTCTTATGGGGGAGTTTTTCTGAAACTTTAATTATGTGTTTCCTTCAATTTCAACACTCACCTCCTGATCTCTGAACCACTGGAATCCATGGATCTTTGACCACAGCCCCCAGGTATAATTAGGTATATGTGAGCCTGCTGTGAGCAGGCTACATGATAACTACATGAACACCATGAAGACCAAACTTAATTAAAGGCTGTTAGTAAAGTGGCATTTCTAATATCCTGTGATAGATACCACAATTAGACCAATATGGTCAAAATACTTCCACGTTTTAATAATTTGTTGTAAACATCATGGGTTTGGCTGTGACAGAGTTAATTTTCTTCTTAGCAGTTGTTACAGTGTTGTTCTTTGGATTTAACATGAGAATAATGTTCATAACACACTGATGTTTTAAATGTTGCTAAGTAGTACTTTAAATCAAAGATTTCCTAGTGTCTCATGCTCTGCCAATGAGCAAGAGCATGGGAATTTAGTGGGTAGCATCACCCAAACAGCTGGCCTGAACTAGCCAAAGAGATATTCCACACCAGAGAATGTCATGCTCAGTCTATAAAGTGGGGAGATTTAGCAGGGAGCCACCAATCACTGCTTGGGGATGCACTGGGTGTTGATTAGTGGATGATAAGCAATTGTATTGTGCATCACTTATCTTTCTTGATTTTCATTCTCTCTCTCTCTCTCTCTTTACAGCTATTATTGTTCTTACTATTATCACTAGTATTATTAGTATATTTTATTTTATTTGAATTATTAAACTGTTCTTACCTCAACTCACAAGTTTCACTTTTTTTTCCTGATCCTACTCCCCACTAGGAAGGGGGTGTGTGTGAGCCAGCAGCTGCATGGCACTTAGTTGATAGCTGGGGTTAAACCACAACAAGGCAGCATATAGATTTTACCACTGATGCAATTTCCACTACCAACTTGAGCCAGCTGGCCAATTAGGCCCATTTTTGATCACTTAAGTGTCTATGAATCAGCTGGTTAATTATTACCTCTGCCAACACTACCCATTTTGCCAGTGGGCTGTGTAGCTGTGAGCAATTAGAGAGGACATTCAGGCAGAGTATGATCTTCCCTAGAATGAACTCTTATTTTGTGGAAGCTCTGTGTCAATTTTTTCCTTCTCCATTCCCATATCATATAATTCTTGAACTCAAAGGACATCCAAACTATAGGCTCTATTCATCTTTTTCATTGTAGCCTTGCCAGTGACCAGCACCCTGGAAAATGTCTCGTGTAGTTTATGGGAATGTAATGATGTTTAAAGAAACCACAGTGTTTTATCCTGATGGTGTTGGTTCTCTGTGTTGTGAAATTTTGCTGTTGGTCTGCTCAGTATTATTAAACAATGCTCAATTCTTTTATACTCTGGAAGGGACAGTAAATGGATTTATTTTTTTAGTATCTTGAATTGCTATAAGAAGTGATGGGGTAAGTCCACTCTCAGAGAACATTCATCCACTGTGCTCTCATGTGCTAAGTGCTACTTAAAATTAATAGCTGTTGTTACCTTAAAATAAGCTAGGCAGTTTCCTCCATGTTATTCCCTCCTGAGGCCAGAATTTTCCCGTGTTTGTTCATATGATAGTAAAACTCCATCAAAATTAATTTCAGTCATAGTGCTGTTTTTTTGCTGCCCTCTTTTTCATGCCAAGCCTTCCCACAGAATTCTGTCAGTTTCTTTTATAGGATTTATTCCCCCAAATATACTTGAGAAGGTGGTTTTAATGTTCCATACTAAAAATCATTATTTTTCTGAAGCCACTTTCCCTGTCCTAATATTGCCAGAGAGAGACATGCAAAAACATTATATAATTTAATATAATAACTGATCTGGATAGTCCTTCTCCTTCCATTACACTGCTCGTCTGAGCTCAGCAACCATCAGAGAAGTGCTGGTGGTCTTGAACACGAACTGCTATGTTTTTCCAGTTGACAGCTTTTGAGTGAAGCCCCGTTGGCCCAATACCTCTTTTTCTGGGCAGAGTTTTTGCATGCAAAGTAACAAATGCAACCTGTGGTCAGAGAGTAACGTAACCATTCTTGGTCAGTTATTTCATCCTTACGCAAACATCTTTCAACACTGCTGCTCTGTACAAGACAACACTTGGATGGTTTCAAACAGATCTGTTATTGTCGTTCTGATTATGGCACAGCCGAGAGCTTTGATCAGCACAGTAGGCAAAAGGGCTGCTGGCAGAAAGGAGGAGTCATTTTTTAAAAAAATGCTCCAAAAATAAAAGGCTGCAAATCCAAATTTAATCTTCTAAGCCCTGAGCTCCCCTCAATAACTCCCAGTTATGACCACACATCTTGAAGAAATAACATTACGTATTAACACAGGAACAAGGAATACTATCTTATTCCATTTGTAAATCATCTTACACCTTGCAGTCCTATTCCCACCTCCAAATCTCTACTGAGCTGCAGCGTGGAAAGAAGAAAAGGCACAGCAACACAGTGCCTCCTCCTGTGTGCTTGCTTATTAGAACGGGGCTCATTCCTTAAATGTGAATGAAAAAGTGCCCTTAAGCTCTCTCGTCTAATTTTGCCCCTGGTTTACTTCAAGAGGTGTTATGTAAGAATAGAGGGGAAAGCTCCTTTGCAATAATACACTGAATATGGGAAGTGCCTGTAAAACAGCGAGGATCTGGGTGAGTGCACACTGTGGGACGATGCAGCATGATCCCAAGCAGGGAGTAGAAGACAACTTGTTCCTGCTAAACCCTGCACATATTAAACATCTTCTGGTGTGCCCATGTGTGCTAAACCACCATTAAACTCCTAGAGAAAAAGGGATGCCATCAGGTAATTCTGCCCATATCCTAAACCAGCATCTGGCCCCGGTAATGAAAACATTTGCCCACCATGAGCTACAGAGAAACTTTTCCTGCTGGGTCTTGAATTGAGGCTAGAGCAAAGCCTGCTGTGGGAGCAGAGCTGAGGAGTTTCTGCTACAAGTTGCCTGCTGCTTCTCCAGGGTAGGCAGGATCAAGCCCTAGTCCCAGTGGAAGAAAGGCAGTGGGGCTTCTCTTATGCTAGGTCTGCCCAACTACACGAGGCAGAACAACAGTTTCTGTATAATCAGCTTTCCCATGAGACACTAAGCTATTTGTCAAGTTTATTTCTCTTGGTTTTATTCTGCCTGTGACCACATCTCACTTGCTATTGAAAGAAAAAGCCAAGCAGTCCTTTTCCTGGGACAGAGACTACTCCTGCAATGCCCCACAGCCTGTTTGATGCTGCAGAAAGCCCTCCCTGACTCAGTGACTTAGCAGCAGGCAGGGTTTTGCTGGTGACTGCTCACACACCAACTACTCCCTGCAGCTGCCTCAGGAATCATCTGCTTGCCTGGGGTTGAAACACCAGTGTCAAGTTAAAGTAGCCTCTGCTCAGTCCCCAAATCCACACCAAGGAAATGGTGAGAGGCAGCCTGGCCTGTGGAACGTGCCCATGGCATGTGCTTGCATTTGCTAGCATGACAACAGTCCTGAAGAGTCTTTGAAACATTTTGGGGGCAGTGAGGGAGGAGGCATTCACACTTGTGCTGCTCCTGCACTTTTTTGTTCGAGAAGGATTTCACCCAAGTGCACACAACAGAGCAGGAGAAAGCACTGGTCCTCTCAAGCAATTTTGCAATATATTCATGTGATTCTTAGTGAGGACTCTTCTTACTTGACCTGTTGTGCTCCATTGCTTTACATTCGACTTTGCTGATGAGCACAAGGAGTGCCTCTTGTGATCTGGCAAGCAGCCCAGTGCTGTGACTTGAAAATCTTCACAGGTGCCTTCACACTCCTCCTCTCCCCTCCTCCATCTGCCCGAAGGGACAAGGGCCAGGCAGGCAGGCAGGGAGGGAGGTGGAAATGACCAAGGAGGAGAGAGGAAGCACAGCTGAAGAAGGCAGAGCTGGAAGACTGGCATGGGAAAGGGGAATATGAAGGCAGAAATAGGAGGGTCAAACAACAGGGTTTTGAGAAAGGAGAAAGGAAGGAGGCAGAAATAAGAAGTGAGACTTTATAGTGTGCATGTTCCCCAGGCCAGGAACTACACCTGCCTCTGTGACTGCATGCTGTCCTTCTCAGGTATTCTGAGTACTGCTGTGTCAATTAGACTTCTGAGCACACTGGTGGGAACCAGGGGGCTGAGGGAGTGCAGCAGTGCTTGGTAGCTTCTCTTTGCTAGAGACACGGTGATTTGCACCTGTTATGCAAAGTCCTTTGCGTTGCTTGACCTGTTGAGAGCTTTCTCTCAGGTAAGGCTGTTGCCTGAAGCTAAGGTATGGAAAGACAGTATGAGTGTGTCCTTTGGAAAGAGAACTTAATAATGATAGAGGAAAGAAAAATATACATCATAAAATGAGATAGTGAGTGTCACAGAACACCTTAAAAATCCTGTGCTGAGTTGCTAATGGCACTGTTGTTCTGAGGAGGGTTCATGACCTTTACTGATCACAGGCTTCCTCCTCAGCCTTCTTCCCAAATTTATGTATATGCTCCTGCTCTGTATTCAGCAAGCTGAATGAATGAATGAACGAATGAACAAACGAATGAATGAAAAAAATAGTTAATACGTGGCATGAAATGCTAACCCAAAACTTTCATAAATGGCTTCCAGTCTATAACTGTCCAATTAAGAAAATGCAGCAGCTTTACAAACCAAGTGATACTAGACTTGGGCAAGCCAAGTGATGAAAGGTACAGCCAAGCCATAGTGAAACAAGCCAAAAAATGAGACATCAGCCAACAAAGCTGACTAAATATGTAAACTACAAAAAAAAAAGAAAATACATAATAGATATGCAAGTTCACTGTGGCCGCCAGGAAAAGGTGCCAAAATATCCCTGCTGGCTTTGGTTCTCTTGGCTTAGATCTGCATGCGGATGCCGAGCTGAGCCCAAATGAGGCATCAAGCATGAGCCTGGCCTGCTCCTTCATTGGATCAACAGCTCACCCTTGACAGACTCTGGGAGGTGGGTTCACTATGGAGAGTTGCTTGTCTGTAGGGAAGAAAGGAGAAAAGTCTGACCTGATCTCCCCTCATTGTCCCTGAAATGAGGCCACCTTTCAAGATCACTTCATCAAGATCACTCCCACTGATGTTATAATGCTAATTTCTGTTTCTGGTTTTTCAGCTGTGATCTGATTCCTGAGAGCTAATGCTCCTGAAAGCAGCCAGGTCTGCTTTCATTTGTGGTTCTTTCTCCCCTGCACAAAACATGATAGATTTAGAGAGGTGTGGAATGTATGCTGAACGCTTCCAAAGGCTGAACGTACTCCAAATACCATATTGACGCAAAGGCATTTCATTAGTGTTTTTAATTCATTTAATGACATTCTTTATCAAGGTCTGTAGATGGCAGTAGGTTGGTTTTCTTTGAGGTATTTTGCTCAAATACTTATGCATTAGGGCATGTGTTTTTCTCTATGCAAAGAGAGATCATCTGTAGGGTCAACCTGAACTGAAAGGTGGTAGCTAGATGCCATTCTCCAATGATTTGGGTCAAGGATTCAGGAGGTACTCCTAATTTGATCACTGTATACAAAACTATTGACCAGGTCCTTAACCACAAATACCAACAAGTTAAGAAATTTCCTGTATATCAACAGTAAAGCTGAAAAGCAACAGTACAATATGTCAGCTTTTGATATTTACCTCTCTCTGGAGTCTCTCAGCTTTGTGCTCCTTATATTTACAAAGGCTTTTGGCAAGAGAAACTAGTGACTTAAAAGTAGATAAGAAGAGTAAAAAAATATCTGAATCAGCAGTGGAAAGCTCTACGGAGTGTTTCCATTGCCACAAGTGGCTTTTTGGACCAAGGCTTTCCTGAATTAGAAGTTAGTCAGAGACACAGTGTTTGGCTCAGAATATAAACTTAAAAAAAAAAAAAAGTATTACTTCAGATTTGATGCTGATATGATATGCAAAACAAATGTTAAAATTATTAGGATTACTTATGCGATAATTGTTTTTCTTCAGGGCAAAACAGTAATTTGAAGAAACCAGAACCATGACTGATCTTTTGGTTTGTAATTACCTTTATAGATGCACAATTGCATATTTGGCTCTGGCAATTGAAATTGTTCTATTCGCTTTCCTTTGTGCATGTTGTCTGTAATTACCACATCTGAGCACAGAAGACCCTGTGTTGTTGTTTTGTGAGACCAAAAGGATGAGGGAGCCTGTGGTTTAGTTGCTGGATAATTTCAAAGGCATTTTGAATACAACAAAATTCCCAAGGAATTGCCTGCTTTGTTGAGTTACTTTTATTCTATTTCTTCTCTCTCTCTCTTTCTTTTTGTGTGTTGTTAAGGGTGTGGAGTGGGAGGAGAGATGACAAGACCATATTGGCTTATTTACTACTCACAGAGGAATTCAAGCATTTCTCTGCCTGCTCTAAGTATCGTGGAATGTTGCTAACAATGGTAAATAATTTTATGCTTATTTTGCAATGTGCTTGAACTGCACAACTGAAACTCATGTTTCGCTATTGTCATGAATGGATGGAAACTGAGATCTTAAACCAAAATGTGATGCTGAAGTGTACTTCCACTTTCTTAAGTCTGCAGATAGATTTATTGGTACTCTCCTCTGATTTTTGGAAAACAATGGGCTGGATGAGAAGGACTGGTCAAAACATGAAGATTATGAGCAAGGATGGACAATTCAGCATGACTGTACCATATTTTCATTTCCCCTGCACAAAGGAGAGAGAACTTTGTTCTATGATTTGTCTCTGCACAAAATACTCATAGCACACAGTAAATTTCTTCATTGGCATACCTACTCATATATTTTGGTTTTTATTTGTTTAATTGGAAAGGTCCCTTTACAGCTTTCTGGCATAGTAAAACAACTCCAACACAGACGTAATTTTCAAGGACTACTGTCTGATGTCTAGACTTTTATCATATATACACACACATTCTTCTATATAAGAGAAGTGCTATGGGCTATGACCTTGCCCATTTGGCAGAAGAGGACTCTTTTCCATAAAACTAAGGGTTACATGTGCTGCTTTCAGCCAGAGGAATAAACTCCCCTGGGAACTGAGATCCTGCACAGACTTAGCACTGTCTGCCTGCCTGCTGCAAGTGCAAAGAGGCTTCTTCAGCCTTGTTGTCTGTATTATAGATATATATCAATGCACACAGCCACAGTTTAAAGTAACTCCTCAAAAAAAATGCAACCCAGTGAACTTCACTGCTTGTGCCTGTCTTCCCTGAGGAATGGTGAACAAACAGATGAGCCAAATATTAGTCTTATGGGAACCTTTCAGAAACTGCTCAAAAGCTATGGTGAACTGCAACATCGAAACATGAATACAATGGGAGGAAATATTCCCTGCTGCTGCTTGCTGACAGTAAGCTAAATTTTTTGTTAGGAATTAGGCCTTTCTTTGCCAGAATCTCCCACATAAATGCTAATAATTTTGGTTACATACTTATTTTTCTAATACACACCTCTCCTTTGGCTTCATGACAGTGAAATGGGATATAAATGAGGGCAAGGGCACACCCCAAGTTTTCTTCTGTGAACTATGAGAATTTGGTCCCAGAACTGAGTTAAACTGAGTCAGACATGAGCCTCATAAACCTTGCTATCAGTCATTCCATGGGATCACTTGTGGTTGTTGTTCCTTCAAGAAATTTGTTCAAAGAAGAATAATTTTATTTTCTCTTACTTCTTCACCTAGGCCTTGCTATGTATTTTGAGGGACACCACACCTGAATGAAGCAAGGAAAGTGAGATGAACAACCTAGAGCTATCATACTTCCATTTTTACCCTGCACTTTTTCTCCCCTGATATTTCGTCAATTTAGAGGATTTTCAGGAGCATCCAAAATTCTGAGGAGACATTGAAAACTCTGCGACAACAGAGAAAAAGATGTGATAAAGGGAAGGGCAGTGCAGCCACAGACTGCATTTATTTTGCCCTGAAGGTGGTGGCAGGTGGAGAGCCCCAGGCAGATGGAGCTGGGTGGAGATGCTCCAGAGAATAAGCAAGGGGATGAGTGAAGCCGGGGTGCCAGCTGTCTCCACAGCCAGAGACAGGGGAAAAACCTCGAGGGAAAGCTGGGATTTTTTCCTGTGTTGTACCTCAGTAGTATCTGGCTCTGTGTTATCACTGAAGCTTCAAATAGCTTATTTTTTGCCTGAATATGTATGTGTTTTTCCTCCTTGCCAGCCCAATATTTCTTCATTTGAACGTGTGAATTATAATCCCCTGAGTAGATCTGGGTAATATAACAGCATACTAAAATCCCCAAATATTCGGGAAAAGATCTTATCTTTTTTTACATGGAAAGATGTCTGCAGTCCAGCTTCAATAAAGGAATAACTTAAAAGGCAGAAAAATAAGCAGCAGAACATCAGCTCTCACTTCAGTGTGTAAACTTTGGAAAGGCCACCTGTCAGATCCCTGGTGGAAAGCCGCATTTTGTTTGGCATCTGGCTGATTGCCATGATGAAATGTTGAAGTGTTTGGAAACCTGTGGAACTTTCTTCAAAAGGCACACTTCCCCTCCCCCTTTCTCTAAATAATTAAATCTTAAATGTTCTGGCTTGCATTTAAGAAAAGATAAAACACAACGGCAGGATTCTTTCAAGCACACTAGCTAATAATGTGGGGGCCTTTCGTGTTATTTATTTTAGCTTTCCCCACATGAATTACAAAAGAAATTGCCTCAGTGTCACCTTAACTTTTCATCCCAGGCAGTCACTGATTCTGATCTTGGTAACAGTGAAGTCAATCTGAAGTAACTCTGAAATGCGACCTACTTGCATAGGCTGCATATTTATTCCCGTGCAAAATTGGTGTGTGAACACAACTGTGATCTTTTAAGTCTTATCCTGTCATAAAGCATATCAGTCACTAGAAGCTACTCCAGATTTGGGAGACTCACACAAACTACTCCTGACTTAGCCACTGTGACTGAAAACAGAATGAGACCCACAAATGTCATCTGTGTGGCATCTTGTCTTGTGAAAAGATAAGAATTTCACATAAAGTCTGTTTGACAGCAGGCATATTTTGCACTGATCACTCATTTTGACTGTTTTACCCAGCAATACATTGTGTTTCAGGGTCCTGCTGGAAGCAAGTAGTTTCACGATTCCAGCACTTTTAGGAATGCAAAGCTCCAGATTAACACCATCTGTTGTTTGAAGATAAAAGTAAATATGCTGTTGTTAGTGGCTAGTTCTTTTCTTAATTGCTGTTCTTTTAAGTAGGAGACATTTCGAAGTTACTCTTGCCCCAGTAGGTGTACATAGGACTCCCAACAAGAGGATATGTGGTCTGGAGAAGTTGAACCCAAATTTTCTCACAGTTACTTGTGCTATTAAAAAAAAAAAAAAAATTGCTTTTATACCCTGAACTTTCTTGTTGGCTTTAGTGCTCACATGCACTAGAGAATGGAGGGCCTACAGTCACCCTTGGCCTTGATGCACAGACTGGGCTGCCAGCATTCAGCCTTCTCCACAGTGTCCCCCTAACACTTCTTGAAGCAGAGCATGAGAAGTCAGTCTGCAGTGTCTTTGCCAAAATGGACATGACACAGTAGAGCCTATGGCTGAAACTGTAGAAAGGAGCCAGCCCTGGAGTCTCAGGGTCTTTCCATAAACCACACATGACCATGTTTTTCTTAGAAGGCTTATTTATTAATAGCAAGAAACAGAACAAATCTTTCTCCCTCCAGCAGCTTCAGCTGGGGGGAACGTCTGTGTATGTCTGTCTGTCTGTGTCCCCCTGACTCTGTCTGTCAGGAATTCACAACAAGACAGAGGAAGATATTCCATTGGTCAAGGCAACCACCTTACCATAAACAATATCTTATTTACATTCTTCATCAAAACTCACTCCTGGGAAACTACAAAAGATTCCCTTAGAAAATGGTTTTTAAGACAGCTTAAACAAAAGCTTGCATTTGTCCAGCCTTTCTCTGAGATCTCTCAAAAACCCACTACAAGCCATAACCACAGCTGAAACCAGGTGCTGCCAAAATACTCCCCAGTGTTTTCCAGCATGTGATATGCACACCATATAAGAGGGCAAGTGCTGTTCCTTCTGGGGATCTAACTCTTTGTCTTGCATATGGGAGTTGGAAGAGTACAGGGACAAGTCAGGTCAGTGATCTTGTCTTGTTTGCTGGCTAGTAGAAGAAGAAGCCTTTCCTAAGAAGAAAATGGATTTGCTGCAGGTAAAGGAGCACAGCCAGAACCAGGAACAAGGCCACAATTGTCCAGTTCTCTCTGCACACATCTGGCAGTGTTTTGGCCTGAACTCAAAAAGAGACTGTCCAAGGCTTCCCTACACTGCCCAGCTGTAGCCAGGAATTAGCATGGGACAGGGACCAAAAGGCATTTTGGGTGCAAACACACTGTTTAGACCAATAAGGCAGTTTAGCTTACCCGATAGCTGTGCTGTGCCTGTTGGCCTCAGGGCAAAGAGCAGCTGAGCAGAGAGGGCTCATTTAATTCAGCACCACACTCTGATCTACCTTTGGGAGAAGAACAGCATGCAATGACTTGATACCTGTTACAGGGTCACTTTTGAGATGCATAATGTGTTTCCTATATATTCCAAAGAGGTACAAGTCAGGCGTGCTGCCATTATCCCTTGACTCTGGCACGAAGTAGTTTAATAACAATATCAGTTTTAATTGAGACGCAGGCAGTTGGAGATACAGATGGCAATCACCAAATTCAGCTTGCAGGAAATGCTGATGTCTTTTCTGACACATCCTGAACTTCATCCAGGAATTTTGGGTTTCATAACAAACCTTGTCTTATGTCTTTTGATGAAAATTTGTGGGTTTTATATTTTAATATCCACTTCTTGAATTTATTTTTTCTGTGTTTTTAGTGAGTACAGTAGTTAAAAGAGGAGTTCTGTGCAAATAAGTGACAAAGTCCTCTAGGACAGGACTGGTCCTCAATATTTTAAAACTACTGACAGTGTCATTGTTTTAAATAAAACAGGATATTTCATGGCTCTGACATGATTTTAAATCATTTTGCATTACAAAAATAAATCAGAAGAAAAAAAGGTATACATCCATTAATCACAAGCATATTTTCCTGATGTATTACAAAATACAAAAAACACTGGGATGCAGAAAACACTGAAAAAGGATTCACTTTAGTACAATTTCTTGCCGCATCCTGGAATCCTTAGGCAAACACGGTGAGAGGCTTATGAGAGGCTTCTTTAAGTTAGGCCTGCTAAGGTTCATCTGAAATTTCCTAAAATAAGTGCACAAATGGCTCCTAAGTGGAACCAAAGGCCATGTAGTTGTTGGTCACATTACCTCATGTTGCCCCAGGGTAATCACAAGCACAAACACAGGCTGGGAAGAGAATGGATTGAGAGCAGACCTGAAAAGAAGGACTTCCCAGAATCACAGAAGTGTTAGGGTTGGAAAGGACCTCTGGAGATCATCTGGTCCAAACTCTCTGACAAGGGAGGGTCACCTAGAGCAGGTGACACAGGGTGAGTTTTGAATGTCTCCACGAGCTCCCTGGACAGCCTGTTCCAGTGCTCTGCCACCCTCAGTGTAAAGAAGCTCTTCTTCAGGTTGAGATGAAACTCCTAGTTTATGGCCATCAGTCCTCAGCTTGCCACTGGCCACCACTGAAAAGAGTCTGGCACCGTCCTCTTGGCACCTGCCTTTGAGATACTTACATGCATTGATGAGATCCCCTCTCAATCTTCTCTTCTTTAGACTGAACAGGTCCAGCTCCCTCAGTCTCTCCTCACAAGAGAGATGTTTCAGACTCCTCATCACCTTCATGGCCCTCCACTGGACCCTCTGCAGCAGCCCCTTGTCTTTCTTGTGCTGAGGAGCCCAGCATCACAGAGTTGGCCTCACTAGGGCCAAGTAGAGGGGGAGGATCACCTCCCTTGACTTTCTGGCTGCCCTGGCACTACTACTGGCCCTCCTGGCTGCAAGGGCATTGCAGGCTCATGGTCAAGAGTCCCAGGTCCTCCGCAGAGCTCCTCTCCCATAGGTCAGTCCCCAGCCTGTGCTGGTACTTGGGGTAATTCCTTCCCAGGTGCAGAACTCTGCACTTGCCTTTGTTGAACCTCATTAGGTTTCTCTCTGCCCAGCTCTCCAGCCTATCAAGGTACCTCTGAGTGGCAGCACAGCCTTCAGGTGTATTAGCCATTCCCACCAGTTTTGAATCATCAGCAAACTTGCTGAGGGAGTATTTGATCCCTTCATTCAGGACTTGGGGGTGTTGACTGTTGAGAAGCTTGACATCACCCAGCAATGTGCACTTGCAGCCCAAAAAGCCAAACACATCCTGAACTGCACCCAAAGCAGCGTGGCCAGCAGGGCGAGGAAGAAGATTCTACCCCTCTGCTCTACTCTGGTGAGATCCCACCCGGAGTGCTGTGTCTTGGTCTGGGACCCCTAAGGAAAGAAGAACATAAGAATTCTTGGAGTGGGCACAGAGGAGGGCCACAACAATGGCCAAAGGCTGAAACACCTCTCCTGTGAAGACAGGCTGAGAGATCTGGAGTTGTTCAGCCAGGAAAAGGCTCCAGGGAAACCTAATAGCAGCAGTCCCCTTCCAGTATCTAAAGGGGGCTTACAAGAAAGCCAGAGAGGGACAACCTGCTGTTCTCCTTTGAAGCTCTGCTGTGCTCCCCTCAGACCTTCAAGGATAAGGAGGCATCCCAATCTCCCGTAGCTAGTCTTCAGGGTAATTATACTGCAACCATGTTGGGTGGAAAGCTGACGGACAGTCTCCTAAAGGACTTACTAGTTTAGGATCTGGGGACAAGCCCAGTGACATAGCCCCTGGAGAGGAAGCTTGCCCCTTGGTGAAAAGAACAAGAACAACTAAAAACCCTTGGAACCTGTATAAGGGTATTTTCACACAAAGGTTTTTTCCCCCAGAGCCTCTTCCTGTGGGTTTAAACTACAATGGGGATAGTTCAGACCACCGTAAATGCTGATACAATTGTAGGAAAATAAGAATCTAGTTTGCCCTTTCCTGTCAAAGAGTAATGTCTTCACTCTGAAAGTGATGACTGAGCCCTGATCCAAAGAAATCTTGAATGCTCAGCAATTCATGTTAAGGAGCAAAACAAAACCCAAAATCCCCCTTTTATTCTGACATAGCATTTAATGGTAACTTTTCAACATGCTGTCATCTGGTGACAACAAAGACTTCATATCTGCTTTCAAAAGCCTTCCTTTCGACCTTGTACTAATTAGAGTACAAAACAATTGCAAATTAAAATGCAGAATAATAACTGTCTTTGCTATTTCTAAAAATAATTACAAATGGCACAAAGAAATATCAAGACAACAGCTTTGCGTAAGCTGCTTTTGATTTGTAGATGTCTTTGGTTAGTCTACAGACTTGCACACATTTTCCTGACCTCTATGAGGTTATGCCTTGCTCAGATTGCTGGTCACATGTTTAAAAGCTAATATGATGACTTTGTTTTCAAAGCGAGCATGGGGTTTATAACTCCAGGACACATTTTCATCCCCATACTACAGAGGTGTATACATGTCAGGACGTACTACTTGAAGATAATACTTGAGAATCATACATGGGCCTGCTGGAATTTTGTGTTCAACAGAATGTGCACGACCCAACTAAGAGAGGATAATGTAAATAATGTAACTGCAATGTTTGGGGATTTCCTCGGGGGTTGTATAATACTGCATCCTCTTGAGGCTCAGTGATGAGATCTCCACATCATTTATTAAGCATGTAAGAAATATAAGCACTTAATTCCTATTTGGATCTGTGGGAACTTAATTCTGAGAGAGATTTTTGGTCACTCTACAAAGATTGCTACAGTCCCAATTGTGTATTGAGGGATAAGAGAGAAAATTCCTTGAAGTAAAACCTGTTTCAGTCATGTGTATCCCCCTCCTTGTTTCTCATTACTGTGGGAAAGCAGGAGATTCTAATATAATTTTTCAAGCTTTCATTCTCATGAGGTGCCTGTAGAATAGGCTGCTTGGTGCTATCTAACTTCTGTGCATTTCAGCGAGCAGCCAAGACACATTTTTGACTGAGAAATGATCCTGAACAGCCTACGCTGTTATTCGGAATGCCTGTGGGTGTGACAGGAATTTGTCTTCACCGTACGTTTCCTTCCTAGGATTTTAAGTAAGGATAGAAAGATGTCTGGAAAGATTACAATGGCAAAGCAAACAATGATCCAGATCAAAAGAGGTGCTTAATAATTCACTGTTTTGGGACAGTGGGAGTTAATGGGAGCTGTGAGAGCTCAGCACTTCAAAGGATGTACCTTCACTTACAGACCTTGTCTCATTCATCTGTCCCACCTCTCTGGCCTATGTCCCTACATGGTAAAGGTATAACTAGTTATATGAGAGGGGCCCAGGGGTGTATGGAGCCTGGAAGCAGGTGACAGTCCCTGAACAAATTCATCTGGCCTTGCCTGCCTGGAGCCTGCTCTGCGTGGTCTGAGGGCCAAAAACCAGTTGTTAGGGCAGCAAAATTGTGTTTATCTGCTTTCATGAGCCACCTGGGGATTTGTTGTCAGGCTACTTAGGAACAAGCAGGAAAGCTTAGCTCATTTACACTTTTACAGGTCAATAGCAGATCTGTACACATGGTAAGGGGCTTACAATGATGCAATAACCCCCTTTCCTGTCAGTTCCTGAATAGAGAGATTTAATATGTTTCATGTGATGCAGGAAGAACGGGTATCTAGAATCATGATCACAAAGTAAAGCAATGTTACCCTGAAGATGTAACTTACTGTTAGCTTTTGTGGTATCATTTGGTAAGCAGACTAAAATAAATCTATCTTAGATGCTTTTAATTCAGAGTACAGGCCCACATTGCAACATAGCAAAAAGCCAAGCCCTTCTGACCTCAGCTTATGCCCAGAAGGATGACAACTGGTGAGCCTCATCTTCTTCTAGTCTCACTGGCATAACTGGAGATGCCCTTTTTATTCTCATAAGAGTGATGTTGAGGCTGGGAGAAGATTGCTCATGGTCCTTGGTACCCTCTCTGGTGTTTTTCAATGATAAAATGATGCCTCCCAATGGGAATGTAAGAAACATCCCAACTTGCCCAGCACAGTGTCCTGTAACTCCCCACTGAAT
The DNA here is from genome assembly GCA_013400515.1 of Erpornis zantholeuca. Taxonomy (NCBI): domain Eukaryota; kingdom Metazoa; phylum Chordata; class Aves; order Passeriformes; family Timaliidae; genus Erpornis; species Erpornis zantholeuca. The sequence continues at coordinate 246,077 of VZTN01037831.1, read as the reverse complement.
AGGACACAAATGGAAACAGTCAGGGTGTTGTATGAAGCTGACCACGTCCCACAAGACTTCTCTAGCCACCATGGGTGGACACCCAGGCTGCATGGACACCCAGGCTGTATGCACAGCCCAGATCTTTGCCAAAATTTGTTCAGCGTTTTGACTCCAAAAAAAAACCAAGCTTCAAGAATAAAGACTTTTAGGCACTGGTCTCCACTTCGGATGGTGCTAATTTATATACCTTTGGTCATGCCATCGGTATAGAGGTGGGGTGAGGACAATTGTAGTAGAATTAAGGTGAACAGCACTCAAAAAGTGGCAGTCAGTAACTAGACAGCCCTGGTGCAAAGAGATCAAAGTTTTAAAATAAGTAGTTTGCAAAGAAGAAAGATAAACACCAGAGAGAAACAGAGTACCTGGGCTATCTGTTCTTTCCATATCACTTGTTTTTTGTATTTTGCTTCTCTGACATAATGCTGCTCTTGATTCTTCCTTCTCTGGCAAATTGCCAATAAGGAAACTCCTCTTCATTTGCTCCAGATCTAAACTTCTCAGCCTTCATTCTTCACATCCAAAATATATGCAGACACATATTTAAATGCTTGCCTTTTTTTTTTAAGAAATAAACACCTTTTTTTTTTTAACATCATGTCTGTATTTGATCATGAAGGAAATCCTACAACAACTGACTCAATACAGGATCCTGTTCAGTGCTGGAACACTTGCATCCAAGCTTGCTGTCCCAAATGCACTCCCATCATTGAAAATAATTACCTAACTTTGTCTCACTAATGACATAATTTCTTTGCTAACCAGTAGAAAATGTATCACTTCTACAAGTGATATTCCCTCAAGATTCACCTTCTTCCCTTTTATTTTACAGTTTTGATTCACAGATTCCTCATTGCAGTTTACTTTCATTTAGCATTCTTCCATTACTCATGCTAAAACTGTAAAATGAAGGGCCCAGTTACAGCACTAGATTTTATGACTTTTTGTGTGTATATGAGTGGAATGTGTGTATGAAACCATAAATGAATACATAGAGATCAAGTTAAACATGGCACCTACACTGGATTGCTTCTCCTCTTTGTAGTTATTTCCACTTGCATATAGCTTTGCAAGGTTTGGACTGCAAAGGTTAAATCTTGCATGGAGAGTTTTAAATTACATCTTTCTGAACACTGAAGTGCTTGACATTGCAATTCAAATTTCTTCAACAGAGGTTTCTGTTTGTTTCTGTAATATACCAAGTCTTTCTTGTGAAAGGTAGCTCAGCATTCATATTATAATAACACTTGGAAGCTCAGGTGGAAGTGTATGCTTAGGGGAAGAATGTAAGAGTAGTGCAATTACAGAATGACCTTCCCATTGCTTTACCTCACAGCTTCCAGTACTAATCTGTTTAGGGGCTCCTTAAGCCACAGGCTGAATCTACATTGTTGTGTTTAGCCACGCTGTATCAGCTGTTTCTCCATGAATCTGTCTTAATTGTTTTATAAAAGTAATTTTGGGCTCCAGAGCATCCTGTGACAATGAGCTCCCCATTTTAATTATTTGCAGAAAACATATTTCCTTTAGTTTGCTTTGAACTGCTTGTCCCATAACTTAATTAGTTGCCAATAAATTTTTACAGTTAATTGTTCCCTATTTATTTCTCTGCAACAAGTCACTTAGTATCATGAGACCTTGCTACAACTCTCTATTGCCTGCTTTAGTTTTAGCTAGCCTGAATAATTCTATATCATTTACTAACTCCATCACCTCACTCTTCAGTCCCTTCCCAGTTCATGTAATGAACTGCATGAGTCAGTGTAGCTCCCCATATGGGCCTTACTCGTAGCCTCTTTCAGCTGAACAAGCCAACTATTTATTCTTACCCTTTATTTTCTAAAAAAATAGTAATCTATGTGACCAATCCTATGACATCTTAGTTCCTTTAAGCATCTCTGTTAAGAGATGTCAAATGCTTGCTGATAAAACTACTGTATCAATTGAATCGATGTTACAAGTTCAGTGACTGGATCAAATAACTGATATAGATTTATAAGATAATACTTTTCCTCTAGAAGGCTTTAATCTCCTCTTCAAGTCTTTCCTAGATACATTGCATATATCCATATGTGCACTAATTCTGTTCTTTTTAGATTTTCCATTGTATTTATCACCTTGTATTTCTCTCAGGCTTGGGCTGATTTAAGCAATCTATCACCCACCACAGCTCATTCATAGCCTTCACAGTGAGCTCCTCTGGACCCCTTAGGTAAATGCCACATGGTCCTGATTAACAATTATTGTGTGGTTTGCATTTTTGTCTAGGCACAAAAGTCCTTGTATCAACACCTCAGTTTGAGATAAATCTTCAGACTCTTTCTCTGTAAAGGACACTCATGGTGTGGGAAACTCCATAAACTTCTCTGCAGCAAACAGTGAAGCCTTGGGATCAACATAAGTTTTACACATAGATCCTTTTTCAGGCTCACCAATTCTCTGGCATGTGTCCTGCTTTTGGTGTTTGAAAAGTTTCTATTCTTAGTTTTTTAATACCTTTGGTAAATTGTGCACTTCCTACTGGCCTTCCTTTATGTTTATCTTACCAATGTTTATGACGACTTCTATTTTCCCCTGAAAAACAACCCCCAGTTCTGAAGAATGCAGTATCACACCTGACAGCTTTTGTCGTTGTTGTTGGTTTTTTAGCTGCACTGGTTTCTAAGCTAACTGACTGAAAATTTTTAACTGGTAGGAAATATTTAGTCTTCTAACATAATGACTCCACACCTTCTTCCTGCCCTCATTCTCCCAAATGTTAACTTACCCTGTTAGTTACTCTACCTGATTAGCTTTGCCTTATCTTTCACTGGCTTTTCTGAGATTCAGTGCCAAGGCTCTGCATTTCAGAATGTTTCTGAATTAACACATTGTGAACCAGCTTCTTCTCACAGGAGGTTATGTCTCATCAGGCCTAACTCAAGAGAAGCTTTACTTTGGATCTTTCATTATTATTTTTCGAATTGCTACTATTTTTCATTATTTATTTAGATCAGCTTCTTCTTTTGATATGTTTACTTTGTCTTCAGTAAGGTGACCGAAATTCCCAGTTACTATGGTATTTTCACCATGACAGCTGCTCATACATCCAACAGTCAGTTGGAGTTTCTAGGATCCTGAATGTGTTTTTTTTTCTACAACCTAAGCTCTCTCCAGGTGCTACAGAGCATAAGGTGTCTACTTCTGTCCAGTGTATTTTCATGCCTATTATATTCAGCAAAGCTTGAAGAAAATAAGTTCTTGAGCTGTGTCTCCAAATACAGTAGCAACTTTATTCTATGGATTCTGGTATCCTGCCTTTAACAATGTGCTTCCAGCAAAAGGAGAGGTCCTGTGCAGTGCTTCAGATGAAAGAATTCTTCTTAAAGATCTCCATATACTGCAACATGATCAGAGCCAAAATATTGTAGATTTCTCCATCACTATTAGAACTGATGAATTTTTCAGTATCTTTGTGCTAGAATAGTTTTTATGAATATATCCAAGAAACATTCCAAAGCAGATTATAGCAATATTAAAGAAGGTCATCTTTGGATATAAAACTCTTGACAGTGGACCTTTAAGCTTAAAAAGAGCAACGTAAAAATCTTAAATTACTGTTTCTTTTTGCACCTAAACCTTGACGTTATGGTAAGACTTCATGTTAGATTTATAAAGAGAGGGCCCATCCCTTGACAAGATTATTAATCATAGATATCTAATACCTTGAATAACTTCATGTGAAGAGTGAACAGCAATGACTTGTGTAC
>VZTN01037831.1:152866-236162 GCA_013400515.1 Erpornis zantholeuca | reverse complement strand
ATGCATAACCTTAAGACAAGCTATGAACTTCACCCAGGTCACAAGTAATCCTGCAATCTTGATCTTTACCGCTTTGGTCCAAAGTCACCTAGGGACTGTTCCCTTGGTTGAAGTCTTTGATCAGTCTTATTTATGTGACATAAGTTTGTAAGCACACTCTGAGATTAATGGAAAACAGAGAGATGTTCCAACAAAGACCTTGGAGGGGTGACCCAGAAACTACATAGAAATATGACATTAGAAACCTGCCCTCCTAAATATAGACCAATGAATGAACTGGGCTGGGGTTGCTGCCGAATGGTTTTGTTTGGCTAGGCACAAGTACAGTCTGTGTATTGAAGCTACGAGCTATATAGCCCCGGAGAACAGACCCTGGTAAATCAAGGGGAATGGGCTTTTTCTAGCATAATGATAACAGCATTCTCTTGCAGTGCATTTTAATCAGCTTAACAAGCCTTCAAGTTGTTGTTTTGTTGGTTTTTTTTTTTTTTAACATTCAAATTTAAACTCCTATCAAGTTTACTTGGTTTAAAAATGAAGCCTGATCTCATTTCCATCAATTGAACTCCCAGTTCTGACATTATCTTTCCTGTCAATTGCCTGTCAAAGGCCAGGGTAAAATATATAGGGCAGTCTGTCATACTCTGGTCCTATATTTCATTTCCCTTTTTGCTTACTAGGTAGACTTCCTTTTCAAAGAAGGCTGCTGAAAGCATTTTTTAACAGATAGAAAGCAATTTTCTTTGCCCGTGGCCTCTGGAAGAATTTCAGATCTTAGTGGCACAGCTCTGGGAAAAGTGTCTTTCTTGTTGCTTGCATTTTCTTCTTCACTGGTCAGCATTTGCCTGTCAAACACAGCATTGTAAGGGCAGTCAGCTGCCATTCAAAGGAGTGCTGAATGAAGAGCCCAGCCAAGCTGCAGCTGTACATGACAGAGCACCAGCACCCAGGCAGAGATTTGGGCTTACTGTGTTGATAGACTAGAAGTGACAAGGGCCAAGAAGAGAAAACTGTCGTGAGGCAGCAGAGAAACATGCTTGCCCTTAAGTGACTTTCCTCCTATAGAAGACAGGTTTAAAAGACTATGTCCTTTTAATTTTCATTCTTATCTCATTGTACTGTTCTTCTGAAAGATGGCAAAGCTGTTAATGTCCTCACAAATGAAAGCCAAATATCTATACCTTCCAAAAGTCTCCGAAGTTTAACAGATTAGCACTGGGCAGATGCCTGTAAAGAAAATAGTTCACTGTGCATTGAACACACTTGCACATAGTCCCTCACAGAAGGGCACAAGAGTTGTATGCATACATACAGCCAGGCACATTTGAGGAACACGAGATCTTGATGTCTGCTTCTAATGTGTACAGGAGGGATATTCGTGTAAGAAACCTGAATGAGCTGCAACCCCAGTATGAAACCCTAATATGACTTAAACCTACCTACAGTGGTCAAATTTCAAACTTGTGCAATAGGTGAGCAAAATGCAAGCACACCACTTAAACAAAGTCCTTAAAATATATGTGTACTTAAGGTTTGTATAAGAAGATTTAAGGAGTGCATAAACCCCATTTTGGCATAAAAGCCATTTCACATCTGGAGAGACCAGAATATGTAATTCAATCTCTTCACAGCTACAAGGGATAAACTGTATATGAAGGTTGTCTTTGAAGATTGAAAGGCTGCTAAGACTGAACTCTTTTCATTATCTATGCTAAGTATCTCTGCATCAGTATCTTTCCTGAGAAACATATCTATCAATTAGTTCAGCTAGAATTTGGCTTTGAGCATGTATACTGATTCCACCAGGTACTGTCATGATAATACATTCAAGCATTGCCAAATATAAGTATGTCACACCTATCCTACTCTCAGGACTTTCTAACAGGAAACTAATAGGTCCATAAAATCCCAGCTGTCACAGACAGAGGAGAAAGGGGGATGCTGTTCAACATCTCTTCCAGCGGAATCAAATAAAGTTGCTAAAATTACAGGTCCAAAGTAAATCAAATAAGGTAATTGTTACTACATCAGATAGATAAGCTGTGGAACACCCCTTCAGAAGATACTGCAGAAGCTGAAATTTTAAATGGGTGTAAAGGAAGACTGGACAAACTCATGTAAGGAAAAACAGCCAAAGCTTATGAAATATAAAAAGTAAATTCTGCTAAGAAAGTCTCCAAAGTGTTGGGAAGATAGGAGAATACAAGTGGAAACATCATATATGATGGCCTTGCTACATAATTTTCTAGGTATTTTGGCTAGTCTTGAAGAACAGAAGACTGTAAGATGGTTCTATTGTCTAACCAGGTGTGACCCTTCTTAGCCTCTGATAATCCTCAGCCTCAGATTTGTCAAGCATGGCAGACTTTAAAGCAATCAATACTTTATTTTATTTTGTAAGAAAAAACTAATCAGTCTCTGAGTTACAGTGTACCATTAAAGAATCATGAAAAGATAAAGAATTATGAAAAGAGAAAGGCCTCAAAGAGAAATTATAATGCAAAAACTTTGAGATTTTTTTCCTGCTTGCTTTATTATAAAGCATGTAAAGGGAAGGGTTTCAGCTAAAAATAAAAAAAGCTTACTGACTGGGTCTCAAGGGCAACTGATTTAACAAACTGTAGTGTCAATTGCTCCCACCAAACAAAGAAAATGGAAGAGTAACTGAATAACTCTTTCACTGCTGCTACATGAAAGAAATAGGCATGTATAATAACGGCAGATAAAAAATTTCCAGATGGATGTGTGATTTGTCTGTGAAGGCAGAGAATAACAGTAACCTAATGGAAGGTTGTAGAACCAGTATAAATGTGGCTGCTTGATCTGCTAGGGGCAGAAAAGTCTTTAATATCTTGGACAGTACCTGTGGCACCTGTATATCATCTGACCAAGCCTTTACTAGTATAGTCTTTCTTGGATTTTTCCCCTTAAGAATGTTCTTAAAAATAGTTCTGTCATTTGTAATGGCTGCCTGCCTAGACTTTCCTTAGATAAACCTGCATTATTTTTCCCACTACCTGATAAAAGATTCTTCTCTGGTTCCTATCCCCACAGGATAGCTGAAGTGAGCAGAATCCAGTAGTGGCAGAAAATGCATTATATAGGGCGACAAACCTTTAAAAACATTTAGTTAAAGAGATTTTCTGTGTGTGTTACACCACAAATGTGTTACTACTTCTCTTCATCTTCCTCTCTGGAGGTAGAGAGCAAGCATCAAATGATGGAATGGAAGAAGCCAATCATTTCTACATTCCTACACTGTTGTCACTGTTTGTCTCCTTTTTTTTTCCCAAACTGAGATTAATATGCTGCGGAGAGATATTTGTGGTTCATCTAAATGGAAGCAGTGATTGGGGGATCTGCTACATAAATGTATCTGTGGGACAGATTTCCTAAGCAAACCCACAGCTGTACTGCAGTAATACTCATTTTCTTCCTGTCTTCCTGGGCAGTCACATGAAGAAAATATATGGTCTTTTCCATTATGCAGGTACAACAGTCAATCTGGAATACTTCAGCGGACCTTGCACCAAACATCTGAGGGAAAACCTGGTATCGAGCCAACATTTTTCCTGCTTATCCTAATGAAAGAACAAATGACGACCTGAATTAAGACTTAACCCAGAACCTTGATCCAAACCTTGCTGAAGTAGGATATTTTCATCCAAATTTAGGTCAGAAGTTTCCAGGTCGTGACCTGTTTTTGTAATGAGACAAATCCACACATTCAGTGAGCAACAAACTTTTCAGAAATTCCAATTTCAAAGATTGGTCACTGATTGAAGATCCATCATATCCTGGCTACTCTGTTTGTACATGTGTAAGTGTGCCTTGAATTATTTTTATAACGCTGGTTGCTGTAAAGAAATTATAACCTACTTGTCAGGAACAGCATGTCTATGACATAAGAAATTAATCTCTTCATGGTGATTGACTGTACTTTGTAGCACTGATCCCTAGAAGAATGTGTCCCTTTAGAAATATATTCAGTACTCTTTTAGCACTGAAGGGAAAAGAAAAAGAATGTGCTTAAGATTACTAGTGGCAATTAACGATATCTACTAAATAAAAATAATTTTTTTCAGAAGGGAAAATAGATTATGAAATTATTATCTGGGTTAAAAACTGCATTCCAGAAATCCTTTGTAATATACTTTCTTTCCCAAAGGGTTTATAAAGGAATACATCATTTGCTATGTGAGTGTAGGTTTGTACTAGTTCACAAAAGAAAAGTCCTGGAAAACAAAAAAAGCAAAACTCCCAGTTATAATAAAATCTAACTTTAACCACCAGCTTCTAAGCCTAATCTTTCATGTCACCTAACATGACAGATTTAAACATTAAAGTCAACTAGCATTATAAGGGGAATGTGATGGGCTTGAAAACTGGTGTTGCTTACCGGAGGCACTCACGTGCAATTTTGGTGTAGAGATGAACTGAGATAATTAAGTCCTAAAGGATTAATCCAAGAGTCTTGTACAATTCTTCATCCTATTGGAGTAACTTTACCTTTCTGATTTCTGACTTGGTAATAAACTTGTATTTTTCGTGGATTCTTTCAGACAGTTTGATCTTGAGGTTTCTGTCTATAGGCACCTTCATTATTCCTAGCAGCTTGGATTTATAAAATCTGATTTTTAACATCTGCATTACTCTCTGGAGGTCTCTGTTAAACAACAAATGAGATGGTGCACCTGTAAGGTCGCTGAGCTACACCTGGGTTCAGGAACTGCCCAACAGAAAAACACTCCTACCATGGGATCTCCAGCGATGCTCAAACTTGAGGAGGAAAAATCCAACTTAGTGCCTTTCTTCTTCACATACAGTGTTTTTCTTTTGACGGTAATAAATGTGGGAACAAAGCTCCTTACCTTATGTAGACAGACATAGATGAGGGGAGGGAACAAGCCCATGACACCCCCTGTGGAAAGTCCAGAGCAGCAAACTGGCCCCAAGAAAGCAACATTCCTTCACAGGTGGGCATCCACAGGCAGACATGGAATCTGTGGCTTCCCTTTCCTTGTTATTACTGTCACTGGTAATCATCACCCACACTGTTCTCATGAGAATTGGAGGGGTCCTTCTTCTTGCAGGGGCTGCCACATTATTGTCAGATTTTATTTACCCTCTATTTGTTTTCCCAGAATTGTCCTGTGAAAGGGGACGCCAAGGGACGCCAGACAGAGAGGAGATACCCGCCCTCTCTAAGGGCACTGCCTGACGTGAGACACATTTGCATGCAATACAGCTGATGCTGGATGGCTGCACAGTCCCACTCCTCAAAACCAGCCAGAGGCCTGCCACAAGCAGTTTGCCGTGAGCTGCACACAGACACAGTCCCTGCCTCAAGGGACTTGCAGTGACATGGCTGTGCTGCAGCAGAGCCCTGTGGTGAAAGCCTGTTTGTCTCTGTGGAGGAATGACCAAACCCCATTATGCAATAGTGGCTTTTTGTTCTGTTTACTGCCTTTACTCCTCATTTGTTTCCATGGTAGCAGTATGGAAAAATTAGGATTTGTAATGTAAAGTCAAGGAAAGAGACCATTTTTTCCCATCAGAAGCCAGTTTGTGATATATTGAAATATATCCATGACAGCTAAACAAAAATCTGTTTTATAAAGAACAGATTCATTTAGCAGAAATGTCAAAATCAGGAATTTTACTTCATTTGTTTCATGATAGTCCCCTTCGTCTGGGGTTTACAGGATTTATTTATTATAATTTTATGCTCTGGCACAGAGAAAATGCTTACATATAAATCCATACATGTCCCAAAAAGAGGGTAATTTCATAGCAAAATCTTCAACTTCTTTAAACTGCATTGCAAATTATGTAACACCAGAACATAGCACTCCTGTCTGGCACCAACCTAAACATTTCTTAATATGTGTTCACATAGAGCCCTCCTGTGTTTGCTAGGTTTCATTACAACATCCATTACATCTGAGAGACAATTTATTGACCTACATCGACAAAGCAGAGCTCCAGAAGGGAATGCCAAGCTCCTGTCCTCTCACATTTACACAACACAGACTGTTGAATTCCACTTGCCAAATACTGTATCAAGCTCCAAAAGGTGACAAGTGAAAATCTGTCATTAGCTCTGTTCTACTTACAGAATTTTTCAGTGGGAGGCATCATAAGTATCACTAATTTAATTGTTATAAGAATTGCATATGATTTTTATCATAGTATCATAGAATGGTTGGTGCTGGAAAAGACTTTAAAGATTATCTAGTTCCAGCCCCCTGGCCATGGGCAGACACAATTTCCACCAGACCAGGATGCTTAGACCTCCACCCAGCCTGGCCTTGAACACTTCCAGGGATGGGACATCCACAGCTTCTCTGGGCAACCTATTCCAGTGCCTCACCACCCTAAGAGTGAAAAATTTCTTCCTGATCTCTAATCTAACCCCACTCCCTTTCAGTCTGAATCCATTCCCCCTTCTTCTGGCCCTACACACCCTTGTAAAAAGTACCTCTCCATCTTTCCTGTAGGCTCCCTTCAGGTACTGGAAAGTCACAGTTAAGTCACTCTAAAGCCTTCACTTTTCCAGGCTGAACAAACTCAATTTTCTAAACCTTTCCTCATGGGTGAGGTGCTCCATTCCACTAGTCAAGTTGGTGGTCTCTGCTCCAACAGGTCCCTGTCCTTCCTGTCCTGGGGCCCCCAGAGCTGGATGCAGCACTGCACATGGGGGCTCACCAGAGCTGACCAGAGGAGCAGAATCACCTCCCTCACCCTTCTGGCCGCGCTGCTTTTGCTGCAGCCCAGGACATAGTTTGGTTCCTGGGCTGCAAGTGCACATTGCCAATTCATGTACAGCCTCTCATCCACCAGCAACCCCAAGTCCTTCTTGTCCATAATGTTTTTATGATTCATTCCTGCATCCCTTCTGTAGTGAGATATTCCAAACCTGACTGGACACGGCCTTGAGCAGCCTGTTGTAGTTGATCACGCTTTGAGCAGGGGAAATAGACAGAACCACCTCCAGAGATTGCTTCTAAATTCAGTGGTACTGTGATTCTATAACTCTTCACTACTTTTTCTGTATAATTTTGAATCATACAGACAATTCTCCAAATGACATGGGAATAGGTGGTATCCCTCTTGTAACCTTAGTCTAGATGCCACAGGTGAAATGTGTAGTAGTTTTCTCTCCTGCCTTTGCTGTAGACTCTTATCCAACGATGAGGAAGATTACATGGTCCATGCACCCATGTGTGCTTCTGTTTCTCTTCTGCAGCATTTCCATCTGTAAGAATATATGCATTTTAGTCTGATGGCACTATTGCAGGACACATTTGCTAGAAGCAGGACTTAAAAGAAAAAAGGAGAAGAAAGATGCTACCAGGCAAAAGAGCAAAATCAAACCCAGAAACCATGAGACAATGGGGAAAAGAAAGAGTGACGAATGTAAAAAATGCAGGAAGTAGAAAGCAAAGGCACAGAAGCTGGGCATGACACTGCTCTGCAATACTGAAAGACAGAACATCCATCACAAGGAAAACCTGGCAGGCAGAACTGTAGGGACCTGCTACCTTGAGTTACCTTTCTTCCTCTGTAGGTCAATCTGTAGTCTTCCTTGATTATCTGTGCAGGGGAAGCAGTAAGTTCAGTAATTGCTCTGTGTTAAGCAGGTTTAGAGACAAGCAAATACATTTTGCAGGTTAAAAGAAAGACTTCGTAGTTGATTTACCCTATAATTCTTCAAAATAAAAGCAGATACCTACCCCCATTTTCATAAATTCATTTCCCACATTAAGGGTAAACATAAAGAATATGAATTTTAAAAGGAGGTTTTGATTCACCCAGACTGAAATTTTCCCACTAGTGCTTTCAAAGGATATGACATTAACCGTAATTACATTTAAGAGTTCACTATGCTCACATAATTTTACCATATGAGAAACAGTTTAATTATGTATCTGTGGATAGCCCAGGGATAGGATATTAAAAATTACTTTCACAAAATATTAAATATTTTGTTTAAATGAGAAAAACAGCTCTTAGTTCTGTCCTGCATGCACTACAGAAATAAAAGGTCTATTCTGCAGCAGAAAACAGAGTTTTTATCAAAATAAGTCACACAAAAGAATTGGTGGATTATTTGAACTGAATGAATTTAAAGTATTCTGGTTTATAGGATTAAGGTGAAATACAAAGCTATAGTTAAGTGTGGAAAAATGCATATGACTTAGAAAGACTATAGAAAAGGAGGTAATGTGTTTGCTAAACATTATTTCAATATTTATTTATATATTTCAAGGGAGATTCATAAATGGTCCACAGCTAACTATTCTGAATTCAGCCTCTTCTAAATGTTTGCATTAACTCAAAAGGGCTGTTTACAATAAAGTAATTTTTAACTACTACTGGCCTACTGGAAGAGAAATCTAAGCTCTGGTAGGAGAACGACATGAAACACCTAATACTTGCCTAGATTTTTACAGACTTTATATCTTTTTCTGGAAGAAAATTAGTAAAAAGTTTTAAATGCAGACAACAGGTTACAGTTTAGACTAGTAGGAATGCACTTTGGGAATGTCTTGTTCAACCTGTCTAAACAAATTTTCAAAGGTTCATAATGACGGTGAACCCAAACTGCACATCGGAGTGGATCTGTATGAAATAGCCCATTACTACAAATTCTTCTTACAGCTTTGAACAGCACACATTCACACAGAGGTGATAGAGGTTTGATTTTTTTATTAGAGAATAGAAATTTCAGTCACTATAGTGACTTGAAGGAGATTTTCTCCAATCTTCATATGAAACTCTAAAGGAGATTTTTTCTTTGACCTTTATCTAGGGATCAAGACATAATGTACAGATGTAGTCCCTGTAGGGGTAAAGAGTCTTTAGGCCACTCAATCAAATGGAATCCTGTTATCAAATTCTCCTTCAACATTTTAAAAACTATCTCACTACTATGTTTGAGAATAAGAATCACCAGCTTTAACAGTGCTAAATGAACTGGAAGGTTTATTTTCTTTACTTGTGATGTTTACAGAGAGAACAATAGAGCTTCGCTTCTCAGTCACTGAGCTACCCATGGAACTGAGTTCCGTACCTTGGGAGACCTTCAGCTGCATCCCCTTGAGGCTGCCACACCAGTTTTGATAATCAGGTCTTTAGAAGAGACTTACAAAAGTGCATAGTTTGGGCTGTTGCAGTCATGTACTGCAGCAGCAAGATAATAGAGGATGTAAATAACAATTCAGAGTGGGAGAACTGACTCCATTACAGGGGGAAATAGGCTTTGATATTGTTATCTAATCAATGGTGTCGTGAGGTAGGATGTTCAGATACATGACCAAAGCAATTATTCTCAGAAAACACTTTATGCTGAGGCATAAAACATTGGGGGAATGCAGCAGATGTTTTAGTTAACTCCATGCTACCATGTGGAACAAAACCTAGCAACTGGGACTGCTCTGTTTTGTGTCTCATCCGTAGTTCAAAAGAAGAGAGCACTGCATAGCAGCTTCTGTCCAGGTTTGCATTCCTGGAGTATAGAAGGAGTATAGAAGATCTACACATGCTCTTCTGAAGCAGACTAAAGAAAACAATGTTGAAAAAGGTTAAGCCAATTAAAAACAACAAAAAAATTTATCCCTTCTCTGCAAATCTTGCTTCAGGTGTGCAAAACTATGCTGTCAATAAAAGCAACTAAAAGCTTATTGATATCCATGAATAAGGACAGCCTTACTGATTTCACTGAGTGTTAGTGATCTCACTTCCCTGTGCATAGAGTATAGAGCAGAAACAGTCACCTGTCACCCAGTCATTACAAAATTTGGCCATCCTACAGAAGAAGTGTAAAAATCTAATTATACTTTCAATGCTGATGAAAACTATTATGTTTTCCTGCCTCTGTTCTGGGATTTATTTCAAACAGTATTTCAGTGAAAATTTGAAGAATATATATTCATGTCAAGTTATGAATCCCTCTTGACTTGGGGCGCAATGCTACGTCACTCCATGAGGTACTGAGTATCTTATGGATAAACTGCTGCAAAGCAATGAAAGATCTATCAAAAGCCATTAACACTGGGTGGATTCTGTGGGAGGAGTAGCTGGCTTTCTACCAGGAGAGTGTGTTGTGAGAGTTTTCTGCAGAGAACAATTCATAAAGAAAGAAGAATGAAGAGAAACGGGAGAGGTTTGCAGAGGTTCTGGAATTGCAAAGCTGGAGCAGAAAAGGTGTAACATTTTAAATTATGTATGTGCTCTATCTCGAGCAAGTTACTTCATTAAGAGAAGCTAAAGTGAAGCTTTGATTACACATTTATGATGTGCTACTTAAGTTGACTTAAGCAATTCATGCCTGCACCATAGATTCCTACCCCCCTCTTTGTGCAGGTGTAACTGCTTGGTAAATTGCCACAGGGAACAGAGCCAGCTAGGAAGAGCTTATCCAAAAACAGTAAAAAACTGGGACCCAGGAGTCAAGGTGATTCCAGAAGTGGTTTGAAGTAAGGTCCCGGTCTCAGAATGAGAAATTTTTGCTCCAAAGGCCATCTTTCCAAGACCTAGTAATCAGCAGAAGGAAGACATTTTTAATTAGAACAGGTTGCCAGGGCTGTGGAATTGCCACCAGTGGAAAATAAAAAATTAATAACAACTTATATGAGACCACCAAAACAAGCTCTACAAGCATTTGTTAAGGGTGGGTCAGGCACTGGTGGTACATACAACCATCAGGTATGAAAGCAAGTTATCGTCAGCTGATGCAGTGGCTGAGAAGATGAGGAAGTATCAAGGAGCAAGTCTAGGAGGTGACAAATGGCAAAAATACCAAGGTGATCAGATTCCCACTGGAGCATGTGGGAAGTGGTGTGGTGATAATTACAGTCTTTTATCCAACCCTGAGCTCTCAAAAACTGAGCAGGAATAGGTGACTCAACTGTCCTCCAGAAGTGTTTTTATCACATCTGTAAATACTGTACACTTATTTGTGAGTCATACATGACTATTGTATAAAATTAATTTGACTTAAAATAAATTACAATTTGAGGGTTGTCGTGACTGAGGGAAGTGGAAGCAAGGGAGATGAGAAGGATAGTAGGTAGGACTCAAAGGGTCTTGATAATCACGATGCATCATCTTACTGACAAAATCAACCTGCCTTACCTATATGGACAGGATACCTTACTTAACCTTCAACAGGAGCATGTAAATTATGTCTGTTCACCCAGTAGTGTGGAAGGCATTACGAATGATTCACATTGGATCATCCTACCAGAATACCCTCCTCCTCTCTCATGCCCAAAGCATCTGGAATTCAACATCACCACCTTCCCCCAACTGGGATATTTATAATGCTTCTCTCTTTATTCTCTGACATCAAATAAAAGGCATGCTCACACTGCAGGCCTCTCCTATTCAATTAAAGACAATCAGTAGGGAGACACAAATCTACAGAAAACCAGTCTTTATTCGTTTTCCTGCCCTCGGAGTTTTTTGTTTGCTTTCTGCCATGTGCATTAATAAAACAATAATGTCTGAAAAACAAATTAGTTATATGGATTTAATGCTGAAGATAGGAAAAAAAATAAAGGTACTGGAGCACTGAGGCGCTGGCACTGGGTTGGAGTGATCACAGAGCACATTTTTGTGTATATTATGGGCCCAGAATTTGTCTGACCCAATTGTACAGTAGAACATTAGTGATGGCCCAGTCTGCCTGGGAGGAGAAATATGCAGATCCCTCTCCCTTCCTCCCAGATAATTTCCTCAGCATGATGGTAGAGCTGTATTGTACCTATGACTCCAATTTCAGACACCAATAAATTACAAGGCAGAATTTTCCATGTTCTGTTGCCATGAAAGAGTACCAGACAGAGGTGAGAAATCCAGATCTAGGAAAACTTAAAATCACCTTCCAGACCCAGTGGAGTAGTAGACAGGATTCGGCAGTTGATTTAAAGTACATTCTGCTGCAGTCAGTCCTGACTTTCTGAAATTTTTCACAGATTTCTTATGCGTGTGAAAAACATATTTATATGTTATATGAAACAACATATATAGAAAAGTTAGAGTTAATTAAGAAACAAATTTTAGATATGGTTGTATTGATACTTCCGTATAACTAACAACAGCTCTCTGAAGGGCACCCAGGCTGCCCTGATGGCAGGGCTGTGGGGGCACCCAGACATAATGGTGGAAGGTATTGTTTCCGGGTGCTTGCCTCCAGCCTCTAGCCAGAGGTTAGCCCAGTGAAGTCTCACACAGGTGCTTTTTAACCCATTTCAGACAAATGAGTTGTAACATCTGATGTGCCTTGCTTCTCATAGCTCGATGCCTTTGGTTGCAATGGTGCACATGAAGAAATGCTTAGATAGGAGACAGGAACTCTCTGCAAGGTGCAGTGATGGCCACATGAGGGCTGGCTACTGATTAATGACTTCTACTGGTACAGCTATTTAAAGGGTTCATATCTTTGTCACTCCAACTGCTATCCCTGTAATTTTTTAGTTTTTTTCAATTGTACCTGGTCATTTTTCACCATCAAATTCTAATTCACAGCCGAGCACCATATGCCGTGATATGATCCTTCCCAGATGTAAAACCTCCAGAGGTTCCATGCCTACAAAATAAAAGCTACCTAAGAATATCCTATTTCATTTAATACTAGACTTGGAAATCTTTCATCTGGTCATTCCAGTATAAAGCGTAACCAGACAGTGCACATGTGCAGTTTCACTAGAAAGTTAACAGATATTTTAAATCCAGGGAACAGAGCAGGCCAAAAGCCCTAGTAAAAACAAACACACAAACTATAAGTAATATAATTAATTTGGTTCTTCAGAACAACAGTCTGAGGTTGTTCTGCCATTTAGTGCTGATAGGATTTAATTTTCCCAGCTAATGCAAGTTTATTTGAAAGGCACTGCAGCAAGCTCATAGTCATATGGCCAGATCTATCCTGGCTGACATTATGAGGGAAAGAAAAGACAGACGTGATGACACAGGAATCTTTCCGATCATAGCTTCCTCTGCTTTATACCTGCTACCACTGACTGCTTGCCAAAACCCTTTTGGTGCATGTATTATGCAAGGCTAGTTATTTTCTCCCAATACTCCCATGATCACTCATCTGCTTTTGAAAGCAGAAAACCTCTTTACAACCTTCTCCCCTACTTTGATCTACGACACAGAATAACAGTATTTAAGATTTAGCGGGGATTTTCCACCATCTGCAGTAGATGATAACCTCTCAAGTGCAATGCAAGAACCCAAGTCAGAAAATTAAGTGTCCATGTCATCAAGGGAATGTGGGATAAGGAAAAGGAGGGAAAGCAATTCAGACTTGTGAGTTTTATGACTACCTAGAGTAAAACAAATCATGTAAATATTGCTTCTTTTCCCAGTTTGATGTAGAAACTTGTAAAGCCCTGATTCCTGTAAATGGTATGGAGTTTTGGAGAATCACAGAATCACAGAATATTGAGTTGGAAGGGACCCATAAGATCATTTCAATGACTTCTATGCTCTGGGAACTTTTGCAAATTTAACCAGCTTCTCACTTTGGTTTGTCTCTCCTGTGTTGATAAATACTTCACTTATTCAGATTACTGGAACAAAATAATGATGTCCAAGTTCAGAGAATAAACACCTTCCTGGGCTCAATGAATAATCTTCTGTTCCTCAGGGATGTTTCAGATTAACAAAATTAAGGAGTCAAGGAAGCTGGACATATGAGCTATAATAGAGGCCTTAGCATTTTTGATTCAATTACTGAGCGTGTAATTTGGGTATCTTGCATGATTGTGTGGCCTGTGTCAGCAGCTCTGCCACCACTCACATCTTCTGCATCAGATCTCTGTGCCAGCCTGGCTGGAGGCATCCTCTTGTTTTCACCAACACTGGGTCATTAGATCATGCCTCGGCAGAACTGCCTCTGGAGGCTTCCTGAAGGCAGGGCACGCAGTGCTACTCAGACGTCAGCCTGTGAGTTGTCCACTGCTAAAAAAGTGGGCAGCTTTTGAAAACCCTGGGAAACACAAGGTTCCTGTTCTGAGCTGTGTCCAGTTCTGGGCTCCTCAGTACAAAAAAGACAAGGAGCTGCTGCAGAGGGTCATCCCATGATGACTGGGGGTCGGGAGCAGCTTATGAGGAGAGACTGGGAGCTGGGCCTGTTTAGAGTGGAGAAGACTGAGAGGGGATCTCATCAATACATAAATATCTCAAAGGAGGGTGTCAAGAGGGTGGTGCCAGGCTCTTTACAGTGGTACTTAAGTGAATGGACGAGGAGCAATGCCCTCAAAAGGAAATGCATGAAGTTTCACCTCAACATGAGGAAAAACTTCCTTCACACTGAGGGTGGCACTGGAACAGGCTGCCCACGGAGGTCGTGGAGTCTCCCTCTCTGGAGACATTCAAAACCCACCTGGACGCGTTCCTGTGTCACCTGCTCTAGGTGACCCTGCTTGGCAGGAGGGGTGGAGCAGATGATCTCCAGAGGTCCCTTCCATTCCTAACGGTTCTGGGATTCTGTGTGATTCTGTTACTTAAAAACCTTCTGTCGGCCTAGCACACGACGGGGCTGTGCACGGGAGGTGCCCGCCGTCCCCCGGAGCGCGGCACAGGGCAGCGCCGGGCATCCCTGNGATCCCTGCGCCGTTCCGTAGCGGCAGCGCAGCGAGGCGGAGGAGCGCGGCCGAACTCGGCCCGCCGCGCTGGCGAGATGGCGGCGCAGAAGATTAACGAGGCGCTGGAGCACATCGCCAAGGCGGAGAAATAGTGAGCGGAGGGCAGCGGGGCGAAGGGTGCGGGCTGGGGGGAGCTGGCGAGCGGCTGCCAGCTCGGCGTCCTCGCTGTCCGGGCCGCCCGGCGCTCCTGCCCCAAAGAGGCGATGTGTCCCTTCCTGGCTTGGCAGGGGGGTTCCGGCGGCACTTCGGAAAACGGGAGGGAGGTGGCGGGGCCGGGGAGTGGGGGGCATGGCTGCTCGGCCCCACCTCTGCATGAGAGGGGACCCTCCCTACGGGGCTGGGTGCAATAGAGGGCCTGCTGCCCCGAACCGGGAGAGTAAAGCGGCCTAAGGCTGAACCGTGCGGTCGGTGAGGTGGTGCGGCTGAGAGGCCTGGAGCCTGAGCAGTTTCCTTTAGGGCCTTGTGGCCTCTATCTCTCCGACCCTGTCTGCAAAGCGAGGGCAGTCACTTCTGCCCTTCTGCTCAAGTTAGTGGGAGGAAGACAAGTCACAGAATCAGTTAGGGCGGAAAAGGTTTTTGACATGATCAAATCCAACCTGTGGCCCAACATCACTCTGTCAATTAGACCAGGGCACCGAGTGTCCCATCCAGTCTTTCCTTAAATACCTCTTATCACCCCCCTGAGCAGACCATTCCAATACCTAAAAACCTTTTCTGTTATTATAATGTCCACCCCACACCTCCCCTTAAGACATAGACAAGTGGTAGAAAAGAGTTACGGAGACCGTGTTTGGTAAAAGGGCTTGACTTTGCTGAGGTAGTGTGTGTTTGTTTCCTACCCGTGAGAAATGTGTGATTATTGCTTCTTAGGTGGCTTCAGAGGCCTGTACTGACGTTTATCTTGGGAAGTTTAATATTTATAATAGTGTTACTGTGTATTTTAACACTGAATATAGCCACTTTGCTTATGAATCTCAATTGCATGGACTACAGTATAGATTTAATAGAGCTGACTAATCCAAGGATGCCAGAGTTTTAGTAAGAATAGTGACAGGCCTTCTGGAAATTATGGATCAAAAGTATAAATTGTCATAGAGAGAAGACTTTGAAATTGAAAAAAACAGCGTATGTTACTCAAGTTACTTAACTGAAAGTACCCTCCAGCAGAATTAATTTTAAGCTTATCTGGAGAGCACTTGGAATAAAAGGCACTGAAACCTCAAACTGTGTGTAGATTGAATGTATTGTGTAATTTAGCTTGATGCATTTGAGACTCTCTGTGATAAAAGTAACACAATATAAATGCTTGTGTCAGAGTTACATACTGTGGTTTTCATCCAAGTAAGACCACAAGACCACCTTAGGATCCATATACAACTGTTTTGCCATGTAGAGAATGTATTGCATATGATGTGTTGGCCTACAACAAATATGCAAGTGGACTCTAAAGTTTTAATTTGTTTTAGAAGTGAGGAAGTCAGCATATTAAATTCCAAATTGCCTAATGACTCACCGGATTTTCCAGTGTAAATTTCCCCCTATGTATTTATGCCTTCATGTGGCACCTCTTAGTGTCATGGTCTATTTTAGACACGTAAATGACATACGAGGTTTTCTCTTTGATAAGTCTTTGTCTTTTGAGTCTTTGATAATTCTCAGTAGCAAAAAAAAAATAAAAAATAATCCTGTAGAAGAATGCTGGAAACTTCCTGATGTGTGGAAAAATAATATTGTCAGGTGTTGTTGTATTAGAAATCTGGAGATATCGTGTTGGTGTAGGAGGAAGTATTTTTCTTCTGCTGACTTCTTACTGCTGAGAAGATGGACTTGGGAAGACTCTCTAGGAATATGGAAGCATGTTAGGGTGAGGGTTGTAACTTGGGGAGATAACTGCAGTGCTTTATGCAATTCTTAACAGTGCTGGCATTTGTTTTTATAATAGTCATGCCACTTCAGTATTGGCTTATAGGGAATTGCTCCTTTCCAGGGGTATTCTGAAGTTTAAAATATATCTGAAGTGCCTTGAAGCATAAAATCTTTACTAATTGCTTCTTGTGTTTTAGCCTGAAAACTGGATTCTTAAAGTGGAAACCAGATTATGACAGTGCAGCTACTGAATACGGGAAGGCAGGTATGTGTGGCTGTAAATATGGCCATATATATTTCATAGTTTCAAAGTATTTATTAAGCTTAGTCCCTGATAATGTTTTTACATATTTTTATTACTGTGTAATAAAATAAAATACTGTGAAGACTAAATGTAAGATGAAACAACAAGAAGATCCTCCTGGTAGCGCTGTGAAGTAAATTTCATGTTGTACATGGAGATCTGGAACAGTTTTCAAAACAAATTTCTTTTTCAAGCTACAACTTCTATTTTTTATATTGCTATATGTGACAAAAATAAAGCTTTCTTTCCTTCTTTCACTTGTCCACCTCCAAATCCTGTGACTTTATCTACAAAACAACAGATGTTCAAGCTGGTTTTAAAATTTTGCTTTATCATCATCTTATGAAAGAAGTCCTGTTAAAGACTGTCTCAGTAAGGTGAAATGCTGCCAGGTTGGTTTGTGTTTTTTCAGGAATAGTAAGGTCTCTTTCCTCCCTTTTTCCACTGCCAAGTGACACATTGAATAGAAGATCCTTACTAATAGATTTCTTTTTGTTCTTAAGCATTTTCTTCTTTCTCATAGTAGTGATTTGTTGTGATCTCTTGGCAGCTTACTCTAGGCATTCCTACTTATTCAAGACTGAATAAAAAAATGCAAACTTGGAAGAACAACTGGAACATTTATAAATTGAAATTTATTTTAAATTTTACTTTAATATTTTATCAGTTGAATGTGATAGAAGTACATATTTGTATCCTGAAGTGGTTGTGCTGAAAATGTCATGGCTATGCTTTGTTGGTGGCACACTTCTGTTCCTACTGTACTGATATTGTATAACCTCCAATGATTAAAATTATATAAATATACATTCCTTCATTTCTGTAATTAAAAGACAGAATGAGTGAGTTTCAAAGTCCAGCTGAACACATTGAGACCTGTGTATGATACCTGGTGGTATGGAAGTGATGTTGACAATAAATGTCTTTAGTGGTAACTACGTAACAAGGGGAGCTGTCTGGGATTTTTGGGAAGACCTTGGTACAGTAACCATTAATTTAAAGAGCCTGTTTGTATCTTTATGTAGCTCAACTCAAAAAAAAGAAGACAATATCAAGTTGTAAATAAAAACTCTTACTTGTTTTCTTGCAGCTGTTGCTTTTAAGAATGCCAAGCAGTTTGACCAGGCAAGGGAAGCCTGTTTGCGGGAGGCTGAGGCACATGAAAACAATAAAGCGTATCTTTTCATCGACCGAGATTCTTTTCTTCCAAGAAGCTGACTAGTTGCTACTTAGATTGGTGTAATGGGGGTTGCTAGCAGATTATTTTAATATATTTGCATGTTTTGTCTGTAACAAAATTGCTTTTTAAAAGACTATTCCTGTGTGGTCTGAGTGGGAAAACTAAAGAACTCTCGGTTAGAAAATTAGTGTTGTCCCCAATAACAGCTGACAAGTGCCTGAGATATCTAGGTATTACTTCAGAAATTTAATTGTTTTTTAATTACCTACTAATGCATAGTATAAACTAAATGAAGCTCTGACATTATTAGAGTACTTGTAGTACTATTTAACAAGCAGGAACGTATTTTAAATAAATGTGCTTTTTACAACTTTATATGCAGCTATACATTGGTAAGTTGCATTTATTCTGTGCTTAGAATTATTTATTTTTGACAACTTGCCTCAATTTGCCTTTATGGGGTTCCTTGCTTTGAAATTAGTAGTTATGTAAGATTTTATACATTAATACTTTTCCTGCATTATGTTTTTGTGGCTTTTGTCCTTGACTTTGACGATTTTGTGTCCAGTCTCTTTCATGCTGCCAAGTAAGTACAGAAGTGATAAGTAATCTGAAACTGATTTTTTAACGTACAGTACAAGCATGAACTGTCATTTTGATCTCAGTGTTGTAAGTGTTCTGATTCAAGTAATTTTGCTACTTCAAAAATAGTTCAGTGGAAGTGTGAGCTAGGAAAGTCTGAAAACCTGCAATGGCCATCTGAAGAAATTATGATATTGGAATTTTCCAGTACCTTTTGATAACAAATATATTTTCTTAGATGAACTTCTCATAATTCTGAAACTCTACAATGTTGAGCTTATAAAGAAATTTTTAATTAAAGAGTACTTCAGAGATGACAATCATCCAAATATTGCTTGGGGATCAGGTTAGAATAGATTTTTACTGTGGAGTATGGTTGAATTTTGTGGAAGGTAAAGTTACATATGTGCTGTGTCATTAAATAAAACACTTGAAGCATCCTCAAAGCATTAAATATTAACAGTGAAGATGTTAGATAAGTGGGTGTTAACTTTTGCTGCATGACTACAGCTTGCTGTAATACACAGTCTCTCACCAAATTGTACATTTTTTTTCTCTGCAGAGCTTATGAACAAGCTGGCATGATGCTAAAGGTATTGTCATTTACTAGTTTTTATTTTTAAGTTCTTATTTATAGTGACAAGTATTGTGCACTGGACCATTTAACAAATACACGTAATCAAATTGCATATTCAAGTGAAATTTTTTTGTTGTCTCAGTCCCCACCTATACCTTCAGTAGATAAGGAAAGCAACATTTATATTTGGGAGGAAAAGTAGTTTTCCTTTTGTAGAAGGAAAGAAGAGTGCCTTATGTCAGAGGGTAACAGAAGAGTGATGCTGCTTTTGCTCTAAACTACTGATACAAAAGTTGAATACTTAAAAGTGAATTTTATGGAGTTGGTGGTCAACTTTGACTAGCTCTACAAGTCTGTAAATAAAAATTGTAATCTTAATAAAGAAGGTGTTGCAATTTGCTTTGATTTGTGTCCTTGCACATAAGGTCCTTTCCAAACAACAGTGTCCTGTGACTGTTGCCTTGTAGGAGATGCAGAGGCTCCCTGAAGCTGTTCAGCTGATTGAGAAAGCCAGTATGATGTACCTGGAGAATGGGACACCAGACACAGCAGCCATTGCACTGGAAAGGGCTGGAAAGTGAGTCTGAGTTATTGGTGGCTAGAATCTGTGCAGGGCACGTGCATGTCTGTGGTTTTCTTTTATGTCTTTTTGATGCTTTCAGGTAAGGAATATTTTTCTTTCATCTGAAGAGAAAGTGTTGGTGTTTATTACAGGTTAATAGAAAATGTGAGTCCAGAGAAGGCTGTGCAGCTCTATCAGCAAGCAGCATCAGTGTTTGAAGTAAGTGGGGGATTTTTTGTGGGTGTTTTTTGTTTGTTGGGCTTTTTTTCTTTCAGCTATAAAATAAAGAAAAAGCCTAAGAATAGGTTCTAAATTATGTTTCCTTCATTTACATCAGTGACTCAGTAATGAAGCTGAAGGCTTCTCATGCTGTTGAGGAGATGACAAAAGTTAGGAGTCAGTTTGCTTTGCCTTTTTCTCAGTTTAGAACTTGTCAGAATCTGAATTTTGTAAATTGAGTTTTCTGCCTCTTGTTGGGCAGCACAGAGGGTAGAGAACATGTCTGCTGTTGAATACTGGAACCCAAAATAGTTTGAAATCCCTGAAGGCACAGAAGAAAAGATTTTGCTTGGTGCTCTACCCGTTCCATAAGCCAATGATTTGCCTTTTTGCAAGTGGCTTTGCTGTACTTCTCTATTGTCAGGTGTCATGTGTTCCCAGATTAGCAAATTTGCAGTGACATTCCTCTGCTGAGCAGATCCATACAGGAGCTGGCTGTGGAACTTGCGAGCACCAACACACTTCATGTTTCTGTTGAGTGTGTGAACTGCTGATCTAATAACTAACAGTTGTTCTAAGCTACAGGTGACCCACTTAGATTAAGGTCTAGTGGTCTTGATTCTGAATGAAATGAAAAATAATGAAATAAGAATGTATGAATTCTTTTTTTTCTTCTCTAGAATGAAGAACGTTTAAGGCAGGCATTAGAAATGCTAGGGAAGGCGTCAAGACTTCTGGTCAGAGGACGCAGGTATAGCTTTATCCCTTTTTGTTCTTTTAATGCATTTGAACCTGAAAATGTAGTTTTGATTATGGTTTTTTGTCTTGGTGTTGTTTGGTTTATGTACTATTAATTCTTACTTGAGACGTGCTTCAAACTAAGATCCAGTTTCTGTGGGATATGCCATGTTCATCCAGGAACCACCTGTTTTGCATTCTGGGATGGGAGAATGTGAGCTGAAAGACTTCTGCTATATGTTTGTTGAAAGCACATGGACCATTTTGCATTAATTCTTAAACTACTTCAAGATTTGTTTTGGTTTTTTTCCCCAACACTGATATGTAGAAAGTACTTAAAAGTCTTCTATAGCTGTGGGATATGAAACAGAGGAATTAGGACTAACCTGAGGAAAGAAAGCAGTTTGCAGCAGTCTGATTCTGGACTTTTTTAAGAAGAGTGAATCTTGAGTGAATCTTCCTGTGAGACAAGTTTAATTGTAAATTGCTTGCACCAAACTTGACCTTCAGTTCATCTTCAACTTGCTTCACTGAAACATTTAGGTCCTTTAACAACTATATTGCTAGTTCATGGATCTCTTACAGGTAGCTTAGAGTAACCTCAGGACGTACAGAAATGTGTGAGGGTATGTAACAAAGCATTAATCTTGTATGATGCTACAAAACCCACAATATCTCTGAATAGTACCAGAGATGTTCTTAGAACATACACAGAAGGAATGGCTGACTATTTACCTACTCTGTTAGTAATACCTACTGCTGATTTTTAGTTATGTGCCTTTTTATTCCAGTAGACTTACCACTATATTAATTAAACACTTTGTAATTAGCCATATGTTCATTATGCTGTATTCCTGGCACTGATAGTCCTGTTTTTTTTGGTTTTTAGATTAGACGAGGCTGCATTGTCTCTTCAAAAGGAAAAAAGTATTTATAAGGAAATTGAAAACTACCCCACTTGCTATAAGGTAAATTCTAAGAGACAACTTCTGATAATGCATTTCAATGTATTTATTTTTCTAGTTAATGACAGCTGACATGTGACAGAGGGTGGGTACCTCTTGATTAAGGCATAAGTTTCTTGCTAAATGATGAGAGTTTGTGATAGCCATGTTCCCTCAAACTTTAGCTGTGCTTTTATAATTCTTAAGATAAGATGCTGTTATCTACAGGAGCTGTCAAAACCAAACAATGCATAAAAAATAAAGATGTTATCAAAAATAACCATAAAAACTGTTACTTGGGACAACATTTCACTAAAATGTTACAGGAGATAAGCTGTTTGATACCAGCTGAGGAGATGGCTCTCTACTTTTTCTCTAGATTGTTCTGACACTCACTTGTGTCAGTTTCTTAGGCTGACTGTGGATTGTAATGATCTTTCTCATACTAGATATTAACAGTCTATTATTTTTCTCATGTTTTATTGTTCATTTCTAAAGAATCATTGGGCTTACTTTATTTTTTTTTTTTTGTTTAGAAAACAATTGCTCAAGTCTTAGTTCATCTTCATAGAAATGATTATGTTGCTGCAGAAAGATGTGTGAGGGAAAGCTACAGGTAAGTCTCCTTTGTGTCGTATAATTTTAAGCTGAATGTTTCACTAGTGTAGATCTGTCTCGCTTGACATTTTTTTTTCATAAATTTTTAACCTGCAAAAATTTAAAAAATCTTAATATTCTTATTTTGTCTTGACTACGATTGTGGTCTTACAGTGTGCAAACTAATATTGCTTAAAGTTTACTTTTTATGCCTATGATTCATGTACTTGAAGAAATCAACTCTTAATTTCCTTCAGTATACCAGGATTTAATGGAAGTGAAGACTGTGCAGCACTAGAGCAACTTTTAGAAGGGTATGATCAGCAAGATCAGGATCAAGTTTCTGAAGTCTGTAATTCTCCACTCTTCAAATACATGGATAATGATGTAAGTAGGCAGATCCTGTGATTGGGGTGTTTTTTTCCGGTTAAGAGGGCTTTTTTTCCTAGTAGAGGAAAATAAGAAGAGTACAGTCTGTGTATTTATTGTGACTTCTTGTCATGCTGCCCTGTGGCTGGGAGCTTCCTGTGTTCTTTTACTTTGCCTGCCAGTGATGGTGCTGCCTGCCTATCAGATGGTGTGAAGGATTAGGTGAAAAAACAGCTTGTTAAGGTTTTGCTGAATTAGTTTAATGAGTTGACCAAAATTCAGTCCTCTTCTGCTTGCTTCCTTAAGGGCCAGAACAGTTTGCTGCTTCTGCTTTTTCTCAGAAATACCATGCATCAGATAAATGTGCATTAACATGGATAGAGCATGATGCCTGTCCACAGGATGGCCTCATTGAATGTTTTTTTCCACTGCTTATTCTTAGCAAGGTAGTCACTTAGAAAAGATTTTGAATTTGGAGCAAGTAGTTATGTCTCTTTCCCCACCATTTTTTATTTAATTGAATTTATAAATTGTAGGAAGATAGAAAAGGTTTGGCATCCCTGCCAATCCTTGTAACAATATTGACTAATTTTACTTTGTTGAGTAGTAAAAATTAAGTCACTAGTTTTGCTGAATAGCACTTGTAAGACTTTTTACATGATCTAGTACTAGATAATGTATGAAGAGCTGCATGCTGGAATTATTTATTCTCTACATAAAGCTTGAACCAGAGAAGCTATGTGGCCAATTTATTCAATAATAAGCAGCATCGATACAGATCTTGTATCCCATTCTCAGAGTATTTAAGAGAGAGAAAAATGAACCACTGAAATGAAAAATGAATGTTTATTCCAAGCTGGAAAAATACACCCTCAGAGCATCATCTCTCTGTTTCTGTACTGAATATTGCCTGCTTGCTTATTGGGAGCATCAGTTATTTCTATGATAATACAGAAATTAAACTTGCCTTGTTATTGTCAGTATGCCAAGCTTGGTCTTACCTTGGTGGTCCCAGGAGGTGGAATCAAGAAGAAATCGCCAAATGCTGCCCAAGACAAAGCCAGAGGACCAGCTGCAGTGGGCTCTCATGCTGATGAGGAAGAGGATGAATATTCTGGTGGACTATGCTAGCTACAGACTAGGTTGTCTTAAATATCTGACTGACTTGTGATGCTGAGCATATCCAAAGGTACCAGATTTACCAGAGCTTCATTGCAATTGTGATATGGGATTCCTAATATTAACCTGGCAGCTTCTGGGTGCAATGCAGGAGAAAAAGCATGATTGTACCCACCATCTTGAAACATCTTTGCCCTTCGTCTCTTACCTGATAGGATCTTCCTTAGGACCCTGCCTTCAGCTGATGGGAGAAAAGTTGAGAAAAGTTTTAATAAAAGCACAGTTTAAAAGAAACCAAAACCTCAGAAGCACTGGAGGGAGAGTGGTACAAAATTTTAAATGCTAGATTTCAACAGCCGACACTTTTGGTCCCAGTAAGATGTTTGTAGTTGCTTTTGGGGTTAAATGTATGATCATTCCTCTTGCTATTTATCTCCTGTTTAAGACTATTTAAGGCAGACTGTGCCAGGCAGGATTTTTACTTGTGTGAGCACTAGGGGGAGCATTCAGTTTGTTTCCAACATGTTTTTACTCCACTGGGGGTTATTATTTTAGTACCTTATTCTTTACAAGCACTATCCATATGAGTGGGGAAAACACTAAGTCAACTAGAATGAAATTATCTTGCAAGCTTAAAAACGTGCACCTGTCTTTCCTCTTAAGAACTTTATTGACATGAAGTCTTTGGAAATAAATGTGTCCATAGTGCTTGTGAGATGCACCTTAGGAAAGGAAGGAGTGAACAACCATTCTCAGCAGTGTTTTTGAAGTGTGCCATAACCAAAAAAAGAAACTGAAGTTAGCAGGTGACATGCACTGAATAGACACTTCTGAAGACATATGTTTAACGAAAACTTAGGCGCAATATTTCAGTGATATGTTGGAGTTCATGAGTGTCCTACATGGTTATTTGCTAATCAGTATACTCGTCTATGAAGACATTTGATTCTTTCATATTTTCAAAGCATAGAATAGGTATGTCCTATAAGCAGCATTTTTCAAACTAGCTTAGAATCCAAGGTAACCAAATTTTAATGCATCGTTTATGCTTAAAAGTTGTCAGCTCTAGACTGTGGCTTGTTTCTTCAGCAGGACCTAATCAAGGTCTCCACTAGGGCGACATCACTTAGAATCCAGCAGGGATTTGTGTGTGATGCCCAAAGCTCTGTAAACAACAGACCAAAAGCAGAGTGTTAAGTGTTGAGACAGTTTCTGCCATATTAAGGAATTGGATGTCATAAAAAATATCAAGCATATCTCTGACAAAATTGTATCAGGCGTAATTGTGATGAAGGTTCAACTTCTAGAGGGCTAAGGCTCAGTGTCCTTGGGATTGAGATGGGAGCACAAACTGCAGCATAATTTGCATGCAGGGCTGCTGTAGAAAGTCACATTATTCGATTTAATGGGTGTTAAAAAAACAGTGTTGTGTCTTTGTCTTGTGTAATAATAACCATGAGTTTTAAAGCTGTTTAAGATGCACTTGTAGTTCTTCACTATCTGATGGGTAATTTCCCCTCAGTACTTATGATGTATATAAAAGTTTTGGCTCTATGAAATTTTAGAAAATGAGTTGCTTTTCTCTGAGGATGTGTGCAGGTATAACATGAAAGATGGTTTTGAAGACTTCTCTAGAATTCTAGGACTCTTCTAGAATTTTTGCTGTTGGAGCAACTCACTTCAGTTTAACTGGAGGTTAACTTCTGCCTTCTGGATTTGTTAATCAAGTTGAACATACACTTTCTGGGAAGTCTTTATCACAGGTAGAAAAAACGCACATGTAGGAACTCAGGGAACACTAAGTAATTTTCTTCAAGCATTTCCTGCTCCTTCTAGTTCTGAAATCAGTTTTACTGTGTGATCTCTAGGAGTCTGCTTTTTGCATGCATGAACAATTGCATGTATCTGAAATGATGAGGTGCGTAAGAAAACTGGGAACTTCGTGTGCTTCTGTGGAAGAATTTGCAATTTTATTTAAACTGTGCTTGTAACACTAACAGGCCCATAAAAGAAAAACTAAAATTTATGTGTTACATTTTTAAAACATGCTTTCCATATGGCTAAAAGAAAGAAGATAGATGTGCAACACTGTCTTCCCTCCTCCCTCAAGTTGTTTGGTTTTTTTGTTCTGTGCCAAGTGTGGAAAATCTGGGACAAAACTGACTGGTACTAAACCTGTTAAGCTGCCATTGAACTGATACTTCTGATTCTTAGTAGTAGAATCTTACTCTTTAATTGCAATGTTGCTGCAAAGACCAAATCCGCAGAAATGGAAGAGTCTGAAAATAAGATGGTCTATTTTATATAACTTATTCTCCTATTTTAGACAGTGAAAGTGTTAGGAATGTTAACTGCCTTTTAGTAAATGTTTAACTATAGAAGAAACTGTCTGTATATTATGTGTTAGTGTTTGTTTCTATCTTTCAAAGCAATTTGCACACTTATGTAAATACCATTTAAATGATCTAAAATGGAAAAGATAACATTTACATCAAGAGAGTTTCCAAAACCAGTGTTGACTGTAAGAAAAAAATAAAGTTAAATTGTGCATGAAGGCTGGGCTGGCCAATGCAATGTATGTGTAAAATCAGAAGATTTCTAAATTATCTGTAACTTAATACTTAGATGATCAAGTGCAGTGTGAAACCTGTGCTTTACTTGTTTTTTTTCCAAATCTGTGGTGTAATAGAGTAAAAAATGTGTTTGTAACAGCTCTACAGCTGCTGCCTCATGAGAGGAGGCTGTGTGTTTCACCAACATGAAAAATAAAACTTGAAATTAATGCATGTGTAGTAGCTTTCTCTGTTGTCGATCAGGTCCTTCTGAGGGCCACTATTTGAAAATGAATATTAATTATATTTAATTTGTCACTGGGATAGATTTTCAAAGTGGTTTTTGACATGAGAATGCAAGCTTGTCATTATTCAGTTGGATCCAATGGAGAGTTTGAAAAACAGCTAGAATTCACACAATTCAAGGATGCAAATTCTGTAACTCTTTGGAGACTTCATAATTGTAGAAAAATCACCTTTTCTACTATTTTAAACTGAAACTTGCTGCAATATTTGAAGGCTGAAGAATCTGGCACTGAAGTTCTACAGGAATTCTTCTTTAGACACTGCAAATATGCAGCTGTATAAAATTAAAAGAACTAAGCTGCTCTCGGGAAAAAAAAAAAAAAAAGGCTTGTAATCTAAATCTGTAATGAGTAGTGAACTTTTTTGGATGCAGGAAATGGAAAAAAGAAGCGACCCCAACCTCTACGACTAGTAGTGGTAATAAAATTGGAGGAAGTAGATGTAACTTCAGAGAGCAGAAGGGAACCACTTGGGATCTGTGGTTTGAGCCTGAGCAGGGACATTAATCTCTGAGTCAATGGTCTGTAGAGGCCAGCATGCCCAGGGCCTGGGCTCCTCTCTGCCTCGGTCCCTGTTGCAGAGGCTGTGCAGTGTTGTCTCTGACCACCTTCCGCAGGGCTGGGGGGCTTTGCTTCACAGCCGCTGCTCTTGCCCTTCCTCCGCGATTTCCAGTGCAGCCGTCAGCCTGGGGCGGGAGCGCAGAGGCAGCTGCAAGGCTGCACGTACGTTTTGAGAACATGTGGCTGTTGTGATTCATCTGCTGAGCCCAGTGGGAGTAGTGGTGAGGAGCGTGGCCGGACTCCGCAGTGCGCGCTGCCAGCATCTTGCCTGGTGTGTGACCACTGGGGACGGCGCAACAGAAGCGTTCCAGTCCTAGAGGGAGAGAAGCGAGCCCCAGCACGTGCACAGTGAAAATGGGTCGCCATTAGTTGCCTTGCTTGTTTCCGATTTGTATTTACGTGTCTCTATTTTGCGTTGTTTCTGAGCTCTGCGTAACCCGGCGTGGATCTGTTCTCCCAAGAGCGTTGTTCCCTCTTGGCGCTAGATGGTGCCGCAGGGCTGGCACGGGCCCTTCCTCCCCTGCTGGAGCCGCCGCTCCATGTCCAGATCAGTTCCTGCCTTTAAGCATGCTCAGCTGGAGTATTGGTCTGGTTAGAAATACCCACACGGGGACCTGCTCTTGCTGCTGCTTCTCGTGGCTTGAAACACCTGCCTGAAGTCTTAGAAGTCAACTTATGAAGACAGCTTAGGTTGTTGTGTTTTTACTCCTCTGAATGTGGGCCTGGAAATTGAGTGATTAAGAGCCAGGTTATGGATAGTGAGGGGGTGGGTGAATAAAACAGTAGCCAGTGTGCACTATAACCTGTTAAACGAAATTTTCAGCTCCAGGGCAGGCTGATTCTGCTACGGCTGGCACTCCTACTGCAGCCACAAAATTTTATTAAATACCTAGTGGACAGAAATCAGAAAGTTAGGGGGCAGGGAAATTAACTGAAAATGGAAGGAGTGAGGAAACATCAGGCAATGGTATGCTGATGGATGGAACAGAGAGCTCCTGCTGTAATTTGCTGAAAGGAGTTTGCTTTAAAGAAATATGCCACTTCCTGATTCATCCACAGAGGCAGGGAGGGAAGGATAAGGACTGGTATGACTGCTCTCTCCATGCTGGGGAGAGGCTCTGCTGCTGTGTGCTGTGAGAGGCAGTATGAACACAGACACATTACATCCTTTGCCTGTCACTGACTGGAATTCAGGAATGAAAGGTAAAACTTTATAGCAGCAGACAGGGTCTTCTTTGTGTGTGTAGCTGACAACTTTTTAGCCAATGGTTGCTGTGCTACACTGCTCAACAAATGTCCCAGAGTAATTGTGTTGGTAATAATAGGGCAGAGAATTCATGAAGTGTAAAGACCTATGGTACCCCATGTGTTTTATGGGTGCCAACTCTTTTATTTAATTGACCACTATCCAGTAATTTTCTGGCTCCTATCTTGTGTCAATGTATGATTTTCCAGACTGAATAACTGGAGAAAGAATGAGGATCCTCTCAGCTGCACTGGAGCCTGGAGCACAAGTTGGGTGTGTAAGGAGTGAGTGATTAAAGGTGGGTGGACTTGGGAGGTAAGGCAGCTGTGTAGCAGCACCAACTGAGCAAAATATTTTAAAGCTTTAGTAACAGAGTTGCAGAAAAAGCAGTATTTTTTAAAATTCTCCTTTAAGTAAGACATGATCTGATAACTTCTGTTACTGCCTTAATGTTTAACTTCCCAAACTTACCAGGTACTGCACCTTGTGGGAATTCCTGAGAAGTCATTTTATTTGAAACACCATTGGAGCATTATTTCTCACCACTTTGAAACACCTCAGTCTAATCCTGACACAAGACATGAGTTTGGTGACCGGCCCTGCTGCTCAGAAACACTGGAAAGTGAAAGAAAACACCCTTGTTTTCTGTTGATTCATGGTTTGATATTTTTTTCATTTTTAGATTTTAATATTCTCTAATATAAGGACTTATTTCCCCCTTTGTAGCTCATGCAATCTAAAATTCAAATAACAGTTTTTCTGTATCTGTCATCATGCAGCCATTAGGGAGCAAGAGGTTTCTTGCACACACCAGTCACTTTTTGGTTCTGGATACACTAACACAGAACTACTTGTGATCTCTTCATGGATAGGCTGTCAAATGGCTTCACATCTATGTGATTTTTCTACCTTTTTTCCCCCTGCAGATGCCATGATGGTCTTGGAATAGGTATGAATGCCTCATGGCCAAACAAAACCTGGTATTAATGACATGCATCCAAAGTAGTAAGTGCAAGTAGCAGCCTGAATGCACACACATGCTTTATGCTCATCCCTACTGGCATTTATAACACGATAATTTTTGTTTGAGAAGGTCATGGATATCTAAATCAGGAACCATATTTCAGAAGTAGTGTTTCTTCACAAGACTGAACTATGGTAATGGTGTGGCTTGAAATTTACTGTAATTTGGGCTCTGCATTAATTGCTTCAACACTTTCAGGAAGGTTTCTGTTTCCAGGATAAATTCCTATGTACCTGCTTTGCAGGAAACAGATATGGGGAAACACTCCACATCTATGATCACTCCACTGGACTTTGAAATAATTTGTTAAAAATGTGGGGCGGGGGGAGGGTGGAATTCAGTGTAATTTTTCTCAGGGTGTTTCAGGAATACTGCCTGTTGGATTTTCTCTTTCTGAGTTTGTATTGTGGATAATTCCACTGATAACTGTATGTTGTACTGGATTGCTATAATAAAAAAATTGACCACTTTTAAATATAGATACTGCAGCTACTAGGAATTTGATCTTTATGAACCAGAATATAGATTCACTATGACTGAGGTATAGAGAGAGTCTAGGAGGCAATGTGATGGAATGGAATGAACTTAGAGAGAAGAAACCAAGGAGGATTCCAGCCCAGTGCAGAGTACTTATGCCCTCTTATGATTTCCTGATCATAGCCATGAAGAAGGGTGAAGGAACAGCTGGAGACATAATATGTTGATTGACAAATAACAGCACAGCAAAATGAATCACACATCTGATAGCTTGTGTAAATCACAGAAGTCACCTTTTTTGTCAGACACTTAAAGGTAGTTTGAGCATAATTCTGATGCAAGGCATCAGTGGAAAGCATCTTTTATGATGTCCCTTCAAGTCATGTCAAATTTATACTATTCTGTTCTACTGCATTTAATTTGGTGGAGTTTCCAGATGCACGGCAACTGAAAAGAGAGTCTGATAAAGGGGGTCCTGTTTGCTGCATTGCTTCCTTTCCTTTTTAGTTGTGTACATTTTGTCTTTGCTGCAGGAGCGTTTTTTTGTTTGGGTTTTTTTCAGTTTACTCTGAAGAGAAACCAAACCTTCACTTTGGGTGGATATTCCAGTAGTTTTTCATCCTTTTGACCATTTTCTGATGGGTTCTCAGCATCTTATTATAATCATTGCTTTTTAATTGACAAAGTGCCAAACTTGGTTTGTGTCCATTGAAGACAAACAGTTTGTCACTGTTTTCCATTTTTTTCTTTGACCAAATATAAATAAAGGCTGAATATGACACAAAATCATTAGATTTAGGCCATGCCCATGTTGAGAGTTCTGGTAGATCAAATGAAGGTTTGAATTTAAAATGTACAAACTATTTTCGCATCTTGATGCAGACTTTTAGAGGCTCTCATTTGTCACCAGACTCTTTTTCTTTTGATTGTGGAATTCAGACTTTTTTAAGTTGGTGTGGCCCACTAATATAGTACATGACATATGATACAGAATCATTGCATGATTCTGAGATGGCTGGGTTAAATGTGAATTAATTGCTTAAAATAGGAATGCCATGGTTTTGTCAGGCTCCTAAGCTATTTCTGTGTAGTTAACTTCCTTTGTAAGTAGTTTCTAAAGATGTTGATATTCCTGATTTTATATGAATGGTTGGAAGTATCTGGCAGTGATTTTCTCTTCAGATGAAGATTTAATTTACTCCTAGACAGCTGTGGTATATTTTTGTTCACCTCGTCAATCTCTGTATTACATTTGTCCCTATGGTTCACTTTCTTTAAACGATGCCACGTTACCTATCAACCATGTGAGTCAGACTGTCTTATTTCATGGCTTTCAAAGTGTTCTGGGCTTTTTTTTGGATGGATAACTGGTAGCCTGTGGACCTTTGGCAAACTCTAATAGCCAGGCTGTAATCAAATTGTTTGGAGCAGAAGTCTAGGACAATTCTTGATGGTAATATTGTTTCTACTGGTTGAGTTCTTTAATGTAAATCTCCCAGTGTGGGAAGGAGAAGTTCCATGAAGAGCCTGGAAGCTGCCCATCCCATCTGCACTGAAGTTTAAAGAATCAAAGGGTGAAACTTTTGTAACCAGCAGGAGAGGAGGAAACACTGATAGTCTGTGTACAGATCTGCCTGCACCCATGAGTGCATATGCCTTTAAAAAAATCACTTTCAGGAAAGGACAAGAAATAACTAAAATAAGGAAACTGAACTTATTTTTTATCCCTTCAGTGGTGCAGTTTTTTAAAAAAATAATTATGGATGCTTTTATAGCCAATGTTGAGATAACAGAGCTAGAAGTAAATTCTGAAGTCTAGTTACAGATCTGGATGATCAACTGAATGTCCCTGGAGCTCAGTGTAGGAGATAAGTTGGAGTCCAGTGTTCTCCAAGTGCATGTTAAGCAGTAAACTCTCTCTCCCTCTCAATCTCTCTCTCTCCTGTTAATGTATTTGCCTACAGACAGAATACAGCAGATCCTCAGCTGTGCAAGGTGTGCAGCCTTCAGGCAGCCAACTGTACCCACTGGCCAAAATTCCTGCAGAGAAGGATTGCAAACTTTTGGCTTTCTACCTTTTCTCTCAGACAGGCCTCCATGGCAGGCAAGGGCTGGACTGAGACTCCTGTGTGTGTCTACCAGTCACAGACCCTCTCTGGGGGAAAAGATACTCACTTTCTTCTTCTGTCAGAGTTTCTAATCCTGGATTGTGCTTGCCAAGGCACTGAGTGGAAGAGACAAGTGGACAGGGAGATTGAGGCCAAGGATGAGTTGGAGGTTGAAACAACATCTACCATTTGTCAAGGTCATTAATTTCCAAGCAAATTGTCTTTGAGCTTCTTGGGACTGTTTGAGTTATTACTGAAATGCAGCAGTTTCCAGAGCTGAAGGATCCACAACATAATAGTATGCAGAAACCCCACAGTACAATAATATGAAAAAATAGTTGTCTCTAAATACAGTATAGAATTAAAATAGGAATTTGATGTTGTTTAGACTAATTGCTGGACTGATTAGCCTTCCATCATCAATTCTGGTTCTGCTACATGCCTTGGTTCAGCTTTTCTCTTCTGTCATGAGAATTTATTGTCACATATTTTGGTCATAACCCTGTTACACCCAGTGATCCTATACTGGCTTGCTCTCCTTGTGTTTGTTACTTATAAATTGCCATGTTTCATTCCATTGGTTTAACAGACTGATAATTAGACAGTTCCTAAGCAGTAATGCCAGGTAGGAATAAATCTGCTGGACAGTAACATTGCTGTAACTCTCCAGTTATAGTGAGTGGGTAACCTCAGGTCAACAGCATTTGTATTCTGCCTTTAGTGAAACCAGGGCTGAATTAAGAATTCTGGAAGGTATAAACATATCTGAAGTACTGGCATTCAGACATATGAAAAAATCTCTGAACATAATGCATTGAAATCTTTAGCACAATCTGATTTACTGTCTATTACAGTCAGTCCTGAGTTAATTGCTGACATTAAAATACTCATAAGACCTGGAGTCTGACATTTCTTGCTTCCTCCCCTTCCTGCCTCCTTCCCTTGCCCTCTCCTCAAAAAAAAAAAAATAGGAAAAAAAAGCACAGTAGTTCTTTGCTTTCTAAAACAATCTCATGAATTACCATGGTGGAGTTAGTTGTCCAGCTGCCTATGTCCTGCCAGGTTGGGAAAAAAAATTCTAAGAGTTTCATGTCTTAATATGAATGATTCTCCATTCTAAAGTTTGGACTGGATTGAATATTCCCCAGTTTAAAATATTTTTCTCTTTCATTCTAAGAGTAGTAACATTAACTTAATCCCAGGGAACCTGTCACTCAAAATGCAGATAGCATTGTAGATATGATGTAATTGGAGAGAAGAGCTGGAAATTCACCCATAATTTCAAAATGTTATTGGTCTCTGATCACCACATTAAAAGGAAGCCAGGTTCATTTCATACATGACTTACTAACCAAGAATTGAGTTAATTTTAATGGAGAGCATCTGAAAATCTGTTCAGCCAATGCTAATGTTGATGTTGTTTATTCAGTGTTAAGAGTTAGAAAAACACATTCATCACTGCCCCAAGGTCAGAATTTCCTGTGAACCTGCAACCCAAAGCTGTGCAGCACAGGAGAACCAACTTGTACCTCATAACCCACAAAACAGGAAGGATGCTTATCAGCAATAATCTGGCTTCTGCCTTTACTTTTTATCCTGGTTCATTTTGTTTCATCTTCTGGGACATGTATTTACAATGTTCTAGATGCTTTAAACTGGGAGTGATGGTTGAGAAGCAATCCAGCCAGAATGAGGATGGGGAGCTAGGGACAGTTTCCTCCAGACTTTCTCTCTTGAGGTGAGAGATGTACCATTCATTTTAATCCATCTGTTTCTTCAGGTAAAGCTGCAAATAATGGAAAAAGGATGCCCCACAGAAACTGGGAGATAATGTTCTGGTGGCTTCTCTGGATATAAAATATGAACTCATGGGACTGAACAGTCCTTTTCTTTTGCTCACCCACTTCATTTCACCTCTCTTCAGCCCCTGGAAGGAGATAGAGCAATGAAATCAAGGCAGAGTATTGTGAGAAACTAAACTCCTCATATGGGGCAGCTGAAGAAGTCAAGCATCTGATAGTAATTGGTTAGTAAATTAAATTTTAACAACCTAGAGGTTGCACACAGTCCAGTCCTGCTCCCCTAATATAAATCACTCAGATATTCAAATATGAAACACATGTTTTCTGTCTGACCTTGTCTTTTATGGAGCAGTGGAGATTGCAAACGCAGATGCTCAGGTTTGTCTGCTTTCTTGGCCGCCGAGGCCGCGAATGGCAGCTTTGCTCTCGGAGCGCACGTGACGCTGACATGGCTCCGCACACTGAAGAACAGATACAGCTACAGGCAGTAAAGCTCAGCTGGATCCTGTACAAACAGTTTCACTCCCTTTAGGCCTTGTTCACCCAGGGTGGGACTACGACCTCGGATCGCAGGCCTGGCCTCTCTCCCTTTCCTTGCCTGAGAGGGAGGCGGATGGCAGCTGTCCCTGTGACATGGCTGACAGCAGAAGGCTGGCAGTCACCTGCCCTCTCTGCCTGCAGAAAAATGCAGATTTCACCTCTTTCCTAGCTGTTCTGGCTTAAGCCCAACAGCCATGGAGCACTCTGGCTCAACTGGTCCCTTATGGCTTTCCTCAAGCTTGTTCCCTGGAGCCACAAGCTCCAACATCCACTTGAGCACTGTCACCAAGGCTCACCCTTCTCTCAGAGGTGAGACTATCCAGTCAGTTTTCCCTTTGAGGGCCAAAGCCCTCATACTGTTTTTCCCCAGGAGGAAGCTGGGGCTCCCTGCGTACCATTTCTTCCCTCTTTCTCATCAAAAGGACATGTCCCAGTCTGACACCTAATTTTTAGCACTGCTATTCTGGAGATGAAGGGGAAGCTGCATGTTTAAAGCTTCAGATCTGCTGTGACTACAGTCAGTGGGAATTTTCCTATGTAGGTGCTAAGTATTATTCAGTGTAAGCAAAACTTGGCCCCTTAGTTGTAATTTTTTTTCCATTATAAATCAAATCCTCTCTTTAATTTTTGCTTGAAATCTTTCCTCCTAGAGAGGAATTTGCTGTAGCTATAACATTGCCATGAAGTATTCCAGCCACAAGAGCCTGAAAATAGTTTTTTCCTTTCTTGATATTTCTTGAGGAGTCTGACTTGGTCTAAGGCCTGTGTGATTCATTGATGTGTTTTGACCCTTAGGGTGATGTTGCTGGTTGATGGGAGAACAAATGGATTTGCTCCTGAGGGCAGCAGCTTCATTGTGGAGAGTTTAACAAAAGCTTCTGATGAAAGCACATGTTCTAATGCCCATGTATCACTGTGTCCTGGGACTTAATAGGACAGCTTGAAAAATTTAAGCCTTGGCTTCAGGGGAAGCTGGGTCGTGCCTTGCTTCAGATGTTTTACAGTACTAGGAAGGGGCACTGTGGGACTCTCCTTCAAGGCAGGAAAATAGATGTCCCCATCCTCAGTCACACTGTCCCATCAGTGTGTTGGTGATCTCTAAGACCCTGTGCTGGAGTGTGGGAGAGGAAATAGAGGCAGTGGGGATGAATGGAAGAAGAACCAGAGAACTGAAAAGGTGCAGGGTCAAAGGCTGGAGCAGAACCAGCATTTCAACCTTTTGCTTCGAGGAGACAATGTTCTTAAATAATTTCTGAGAACTCCTATTGCCTCCTGTGAACAGGATGGGACGGGAAGGACACATCAGTGGGATGAAACATTCACTACCAAGGTTCCAGTACTGACATAGTGTGTGATTTGGGTATTTTACTGTGATCTAGCTCTAGCCTGGTCCCGTGCATCATCTTTTGTACTCCTCCATGACCACTCCTTGTTACATCTCCTGCCCAGAAGGAAAAGGGTTGAAGGCAAAAGAAGTCTGGACTGAATTGCCTGTTAGAGGTTATGGCACATTTAAAATGCACCTGCAGGGTACCCTCTGTGTTAGATTCAAACGGAACAGATTTGGAAAATGTGCTACAAAACCACCTCCTAACACAAATCAGAGAGAGGGATCTGCTGGGGAAGCTGCCCTCAGTCCTGCAGTGCAGATCCAAACTACAATGCTTCTGCTGTGGACACACCACTAATAAGAAAACAGACATTTACATTTTACTGCAAAGAGAAGTCCCAAGAGAGCCCCGTGATATATTCACACTAAGCACCACTTAACAAGATTTTCTTCCAAAAGTATTTCATAGCCATATAGTGTCTGGAGGATTGCTTTGAGGTGGGAGTGAATACTTTAAAGCCCTTTGGTTTAGTTGCATGAAAGAATTTAGTCATGTGACCAACAGTACACTCTGTAGATCAGCATGGCTTTGGATGTTCATTGATCATCTTGAATCTTAGTTACATTACTGATCTTTAAATCTTGCTGGTCACACAACGCATGTGAAGCTGCCTTTGTGCAGACTTCTGTCAGCAGCCTTATACTCTTTCAATGCCTGCTTTCTTCAGGATCTTCAGGATCTTCAACATTTTTTTGTGTGTAAAGGCTTTTTAATTATTATTTTAAAAGACTAGAGTTCCAATTTCCAAGCTGATGAAGTACTTATTAAAGTTAAATGATCCTTTGGAGTAGTCAAATAGATGGTAAAGATGGAAATTAAGTTTTCACCCATGGGAAGTTTTTATTGTAATTTTTTTAGTGTAACATCCCTGCACTAGCCATTTTATAAAGACAGTATATGCTGCTATCATTAATGTATCTTGTAATGTAAGAAGCCCTTTCCCCTCATTTTAGGGACATGACTATGCAGTCATGTCTATTAGAGGGCTACAGTGCATGTAGATTGTAATTTCATGTAGGAAGCTAGACTGATGTACTCTATTCTCCAGAATAACAGGCTTGTTTTATTTGAGACGGTGTCTTTATCACTTGTTTTAGGCTTTTAAACATGGACATGTTAGTCACTAATGCCTATTACTGTAAAAACTAAAAGCTCAAGCTTCTGTATGAATTGCTGTTTGTTGACAAGTTCCTGCATTTCAGTATCATTTTGATTTGTGTGTTTTTACTGTCTGGATGTGGTTTGTAGTTCTACATTAATTTAAAGTAATAACACTGGAGTGATTTGTTAAGGGTTTGTTGGGGTTTTTTTTTCCTGTTTTCCTCTGAGGGACAAAGTGTTAACAGCAGTCTTGGTTATGACATGACCAAGAACACAGCAGCAATCTTCAGTGAAATTCCCATTTGCAGTGATGTTTGCAACCAAGTATTCTTTTATCCTCTATTCTGCAGAGCCACCAGGCTGATGAAAACAGACCTGCAATCCATCAGTTCTGAGCTGTGCTGCAGCTTCTCACTGCTGCAGAGGCTGCCTTCATCACCCTGCTTCAGCTGACTTCTTTTAATCCAAGCATCATATTCTTTTATTCAGCAAGCAAGCCCTTCCTAGCAGCTGCAGTGCCTCCTGTTAAACCTGAGGCCAGCCATAGAGTTGGCTGTTGTGCTTCCTTGGTCCAAGACTTCACTGAGCAGTCTTTGTTTGTTTGTGGAGGTGTCATGGCTCTCTCCAGCTCGATTGTAGTAGCTGAACCATCCTGGGGAAGAGGCTGTAGCTGCTTCTGTGCCCTGACTGACAGGGAAGAAGGGGAACAGGTCTGATGGGAGATT
Source organism: Erpornis zantholeuca (assembly GCA_013400515.1). Classification (NCBI taxonomy): domain Eukaryota; kingdom Metazoa; phylum Chordata; class Aves; order Passeriformes; family Timaliidae; genus Erpornis; species Erpornis zantholeuca. The sequence continues at coordinate 198,613 of VZTN01037831.1, read as the reverse complement.
TTGGAGCCTTGACTTTGTGCAGAGTCCTTGTAACTGCTTTGTGGCCCTCAGAAGTTGTAGGGCTGGGGACTCCAGGCAGGGATGGTTATACAGAGGCTTGTGGAGTTGACCTTGGAGACTGAATCTTTCGTGTGAAGAATGAGTGATCTCTGTGCCTCTGTGGTACCTGTGGCTTTTGGAAAAGGTGGCAGATGTGGGACTCTGTAAGCTTGCAATCTTTCAGTGCATTGCATGGATCTTGCTTTGCTGGTCTGGGTAGAACCAGCTGTTTGCTACCAGCTGCTGACGTGAGTCACTGGGGCAGTGCTCTAAAACACTCCTGTTTGGGATTCTCCCAATAAAAGAGGCCAGCTACCAAGTAGACTGAGCCCATCCATGATATTTTCAAATATGTGCTAAACAATCTGCCTTGAGGAACATCTGAGTTTAGTTCCTTTTAATCACTAATTACTTAAAGGTCTGCTTTTGCTGAAAAAACCCCATACTGTAAACCTGCTAATGTAACAAATCTATACACAATATCTATGCAATTCATCTGGTTATATGTAAAATATACAAATATATGCATTGCATTCGCTGGTACAACAATTACTTAATGCAGCATCACTCCTGTATGCCATGGGATGACACACCAGCAAGCTTTAAATGTGTTTTTTCCACCTGTGCTACACGGCTGTGAATCTTTGTGTTTCCTGATGGCTACACACAGCACCTAATGGGAGAGATTGCACAGACTCTGCTACAAAGGTGACTATTTGGAGGGGGATTTCACTGCTGAAGGCTCTCATACTGCTACCTTTTTTCTTATTTAAGACTGCTGTTAACACTCCTTCCCTCAGAAGTGAGACTTAAATCTGAAGTGACATTTTCCCCACTACCCCTCCAATTTATCTGAGAGCACAAAGTTGTGGTTTTCTCCTGTAAGCACCTTGAGGCCCAGAAAGTTGCTTCTGGCCGCAGACGAGCTGGGATTGGCCATCCTGCTGTGACAGCAGCAAATCTTACTAGCCCTCCAGTGCTCTTCCCTGTATCTTGTATAAATTATTAATCTGCCTAAACTTATATGTATTTTTCCCTTTTTATTCCAGGCTCTGGGGAATTAGGGAGTTAAATTTTGTTTAATGTCAGTCCAATTGTCTGAGACTTCTTTGAGTGTGAACTGGGAATCCCTAGGAGAGGGCTGGAAGTCTTCCAAACTCATAAGACCTGCAGACCTTAGGGAGCTCTTCACGAAGTTTTTCATTGTGGATTTCTTTGCCAGATCAGCTCTAAAACAGACTAGAGATCCTTGTGATGAAAGCTGAAGAAGGCTGAATGCTAAAGAAAATATAACAGCTGCGGGAATGTGCAAATGTGCAGTCAAAGCTGTACCTGACAGCAGAGAGAGATCCAAAATACAGAAGTTCATGGACTAAAACTCACAGAAATAGCAATTACTGAACTGTGTAATGTAACTTCTTCAGAAGTAACTTCTGTATTCAACTACCTGAAAGAAGTTTGTGGTGAGATGGGTGTTGGTCTCTTCTCCCAGGTAGCAAGTGATAGGACAAGAGAAAACAGTCTTGAGTTGTGCCAGGGGAAGCTTAGATTAGATATTAGGAAAAAATTCTTTACTTAAAGGGTTGTCAGGCATTGGAATAGGATGCCCAAGGAAGTGGCATAGTGATCATCCCTGGAATGTGTGGAATATTCACACATTCATATGTGTGAATATGGCCCTTGGGGACATGGTTTAGTGATGAACTTGGCAGTGCTGGGTTAAAGGTTGGACTTGATGAGAGTAAAGATCTTTTCCAAACTAACCGGTTCTATGATTCTATGACAGGACTTCAAAAACTAAATTTCTTAATTACCTTCTCAAATCTGAATTCAACTGTTGCCTTTCAGAAGTACTGGTTTGTGTCATTGCCTTCTGATCTTAGCTGATTCCCATGCTCCACCCTTTCTTGGCCTTTCCTTCTGCGTGTGCATGTCTTGTGCTCCCATGGATTTGTGTGCTTTAGAGAAAGGTCTGGCTGGTGCTTGGATCACTTTCCTTCTGTTTCCCCTACAAGATGATGCCAGCTGCTTCGCACAGGCATTGGGCTAACCTGTTCACTTGGCTTTAGTTAGGACCAGCTCTACTATTTCACCTTCACATGAGCCTTACTGATCTTTTTTATCTTACTTGGAGCACAGCAGCTGCAAATAAACAATTTGCTAGTAGTGAGCACAGAGACTTGGCTGTACAAACTTGTTGGCTCTGAAAGTAAGCCCTAAAGTTAAGTAAACCCAAAGAATGGGCAACTAACTTCCTCTACCAGACATGGAAAAATACTTGCCCATGAAGATCTGAGAATCTCTTCTCAGTCACAGCCTTTTTGTTAAGGTCCTAGAAATCCAGAGAGCTGTTTCTAACTCAGCTGGGTGATCTCTGGGATCCACTTTAAAATAGACACATCATCCAGCAATGTCTACTTTCTCTGCTGCTTGCTCATTCCTCCTTTCGGGAGTTGCCTATCTTCAGAATGCTGAAGATCTATTTTTCCCCTAGTTATTGCAATACATCCAGTAAATAATACATTTCCGTCTCTAAATAACATTTAATTATTCTGTCAAGAGCATTCAGCCATCACAGGTAAAATCCAGATCTCCTTTTCCCTCTGCCTCCTTCTAAGATCTCCTGCTTGTTTGATCTCTGGGAGTTTGGAGAGGCTGTACCTGCCTCCAAGAAAGAGACAGAGAGCTTTACCTAGGCAGGGATCTGCTTACCTTGAAATGTTACCGCTTCATTTCACTAGTAATTCACCAGTTCAGAGGTAACTTCTGCCTTATGTTACTGAAGTAGCAGAGCAGAAAGGTTGTTTTGCATGACTCACATGTTCTACATTTTCTGTAAACGTTATTTTCTGTGTGGCATTTGCCCGATGTGATGAAATCATTTCTTACCTGATGCAATTTTTTGGCCTGCAGGTGCAAAGCTGTAAAGACAATCTCACCTTCAACAACTGAGGCTCAGACACTGCTGCAGCACATGGTATTTATAATCCTACCACTTGATTAGGTGCTGAATGGTATCTGGAGAGGCATATGTGACAATTCAGTTAGCTTGAGTGGCTCTCTTTGAAAAAAGAGAAAAAACTAACTCACTAAAAAAAATGAGAGAGAAATTACATCATGGACTTGCTCCCTAAAATCCATGTCTGTTCAGGGTCTTCCAACTGTGTCAGATACTTTGCAGCCTTCGAGCTTTTAAACAATGTCTTGAGAACCAGTGTCATAACAGCCTCCACAGAGATTTTTAAGAGTCTTGATCTTTGCTTTTGACAGGCACTGCTGATACTGAAGATGTGAAGAGAGGCAATTCTTGATGTGCCATGCAATCATGTGACCTAGTTAATTACATTTCATTCGCCCTCCCGGTGGCTGTTCTGAGGAGGCTCGCGTGTTTCTTGCAGTAATGCTGTGTCTAAATGCTCAGACAGGGGCCATGGCAGCTTTNCGCCCGCCCACGCCGGCATGTCTAGACTGTGGCCCTGCACGGGGCAAGGACTCTGAGCTCAGCCCTTTCAAGTAAAGGAAAGCTCCCGTTCAGGGAATTTCACCTCAGAGACAAATGTGGGCTTAAGCATCCAGTGGGTTTATAAGCACTTTATATCCCTAGGCTATCCGTGCCTGCATTTTGCTGGCTCAAGGCCCTGAGCGGGTCAGTGCTTTGGGACATTATTGCTACCGGCTGGCAGCTGGACAACTTGTGTCTCATGAAGAGATTTCTCTGCCATTTCAGACCTGGTTTTGTTCTGACCCGGGGTGAGACGCACAGCTCCGAAGAGTTTTATGGGACAGGCATGCCATAAAAAGTTGAAAGCCAAAAATAACTTTTCCCCCCTCCCTCTTTTCACCTCCTGCCTTCCAAGCCAATATTCACAAAGGGCAGGGAAAGGAAGGGAGAGGCATGAGAAGACTGTCAGAAAGAGCAGTGCCTGTAAAACTTTTGGGGTGGGCTGCAGCCTCTGCTTTGGTTGCTGAGTCCTGAAGCATTTTGCCAGTAATAAAGTTTCACCCCAACATTGTTTCTGACAGAACTGTAACTCCTTTTCAAAACTACCCTCGGACGTTTTATCAGCTGTAATAAGCCCATGGATGGGCTGAAGAAGTAATAGCAACATCCTAAATGCAACCAGCAGTCTCCACGGGAATTAAGTTTGAAGAAACAACACTTCCCCAGGAGATGGTGATAGTGTGTTGCAGATGTCTGTAAAAACAGAGTCTGATGCAGTCAAGGAGAAGGAAGTTCAACAGAAGAGTTTTGCAGCAAAGTGCTGGACTTGAACGCCTCTAAGGACAGAGATCCCCAACTGTCTTTATCCCTTGTAGTTAAAATAATTATTTCTCTTATCTAATGGGAATCTGTGTTGGGACTTGTGTCTGCTGCCTCTTGTTCCATCACAGTGCACCTTGGAGAAGAGCCTGGTTCCATCCTCTCTAAAGCCACTTACTAGGCAGTTGAAGACAGAAACTCCCTTTAACCACCAAAGTGTCTCTGCCTATTCTTGTTTCCTAACACTGTTTAACGTTTTACATTGCTTCCAGAGACTAGATCTGGGGTTAGGAAACAGTGTTAAATGTAGGTTTGCCCCATAAGTTGTATCAAATACAGGTTTGCCCCACAAGATGTTTCCCAGTGAGGAGCCTGGGGAATGCCAGAAGTGGAAGGAGAGCTTGTGGGAGGAAGGGTGTCATGGGGAAAGTGTGGTGACTCCTGTTTTAGACCTTTGTATTGATAAGCATAAACATTCCATGGCTTGGAATTGAATGGCACTTAATCTTGATAGCAAAAGTCTGGAAACTTGTGTTAGTGATCACTGCTGGAAGGAGTCAGATTTTATGCTTTATAAAACATTCTTAATAAATGCAGTACAGTTATGTCTCATAGCCATCCTTTCTCTAGTGAGGTTTTTTTCCCTGGAGTGGATGTTTTTCAGGAAGTGTGCATGATGGAGGGCCAGGTGTATAATAGTGTACCAGCAGAAATGGTTTACTCCCAGACTACAATGGCTCAGTGTGGTTTTTGATCCTTTTTTTTAACTGTTTCTCTGCAGCTGCAGGCAGTGGTCCTGTGGAAAGAGCATGGGCTTGTGCAGCTGATACTGGGAACTCTGCTCCTCTTGTTTGCTGACTGGTAGCTGTTTGTGAGAGAGGGTGAAGGTAAATGGGTACTTTCCAGAAACAGAAATAATCAGATGCTTGCACCATTGTTCAGAGTTTAGTTCCTACTCCCCTGGCTGAAAGAGTCTACTTAAAAAAAAAAAAAAAAGGAGATGAAAACTTGAGTTGTACTGCTCTTGACAGCCAAACCAATTATCTTCTGGTTTTATATGAAAATGGGACATAAATTACAGTTGTTTTGGGAATCCATGCTTTGGACTTTATGACTTCTATGAGTCTAATTTCTCAATCTGACTATTCCATTATACATTTAAATTGAGCAAGGCTATAAACACCCGCAAGCAAATGTTTTAATTGTTATATCAACAACATAAGCATGTATGGATGGCTTTTTCAATGGCATAAAGGACTGAATCTGGTAATGTCTGCCTTTGTGAAAGTCGGGTGCACCTGGACAGAGATGTGCCTTCCGTCAGTCTCGGAGCCTGTGTGGCAGTGATGCTGCCGCGACAGCAAAGCTGTACCCCACCCTTCCCTCCAGGGCACCTGCAGGGTTAAAAAGGGACAGGTGCAGTGTAGAGTCCTTGTCAGCTACGTGTACATGCAGTGGCCTTTGTCACCTCTAACATTCATCCCAACTCACCCTCTCTAAATCTCTTGCCCCTCTAATTTCCTCTTCACCGCTGCCTCATTTTTGTGGTGCTTACGTGAGTTGGGGATTTTACAGGAAAAAAGGGTGGGTTTCATCTCTAGATTAAACTCAACCATGGGAAGCAGGTTTTTCAAAGTCATGAACTAGAGTGTTGGCTCAGGCTGAGTCACAGTGTGTGAATCTTGGTGAAGTGCAGCCAAATCATGCTGTTGATTAGGAACAACAGTCCTTGATCTATTTTGATCCATCCTGATAGGTTTCATAAGTACAGGTAGGGAAAACTGATGAGGGAAAAAAAAGTTCAGTTCCTAGTCAGCAGCAAGATGCAGTGCACTGAGAGCTGGCTAACCTCTCTGCTTTGTGGGCCTTCCAGATGAATTTGTAATAGTTCAATAGAAGAATGGTTTTGGAAGTAAGTGTTGCCAGGTGAAACAGAAAACACATTTCTGTAAACACCACTGGTTGCATTTGATTTTTTTTCCTCAGAGTTAAAACTGGTGGTTTTTCTTTAACAATCCCTCATGTCTGGTCACCCTTGCATCATTTTTCCATATTACCTGTTTCCATAGTATTCCAGAAATAGTGCCAATATGATTTGAGATGAGTGAAATCACACATTGCTGTGTGTTTACCTTTAAGTTGGACAATGAGAATGTAATGGAAAACTGCACCAGATGTCTAAAACTAGCAGGGCTGAGGACTGTATTTGGGTGAATATATTCACATGCACAGCTTTAGGTCTATCCTTCAGCTCCCTCATTTAATACTTGTGCCCCTTGCACGGTCAGTGGAGAGAGATGCCCCAATTCAGGGTATGCATGATCTTCTTCATGTGTGTTCTTGTTTGCTCTTAACCGTATAGGAAGCATGAAACTAAATATTAAATCATTGTTCTGTGCTGCTGCCAAATGACTAAAACTTCTCTTCAACAAGTGACCACCAGCATATATGTGTATGTGTGTGTTTCTCTTTTATCTTCCAGACACCATGTTGCACTGCAGCCCCAAATGCAAGCAGAATTATTGTCTTCTCTTGCCTGTGTGACCCCTACTAACACTGCAAGATGAAGTGTTGTAGTAAGTGAAGGCTCACAACTATTTACATGTTGAGTAGCTCTGGTGGGAGCCAGTGCAGGACAAATGAGGAAAAACTTCAAAATGGGTGCATCCTCTACAGATCCCTTTTAAAGAAGTTAGTTCCTCTGTCTGTTTCATTGCACTTATTCTGCTCCTGACCTGCACGGCAGAAAAGCTTTCCTGAGTCACTGAGCCCTAGGAAAGGTTTGTCCCTTTTCAGTTGGTTGTGTAGACAGTCTGCTTCCCCAAATCCTTACATCCTTATTTCTGTAGTTCACATTCTTGTAGCTGGAATGGAGGAAACCTCAGTGAGATGCTCTGAGCTGCAGGGAAATGCTCCAGTGTATCCCTCGGGGGCTGCTGGCTGGGAAGATGCCCTTTTCACTGCTCTGCATGCCTTGCTCTTTACTTCATGTCAAGGAGTCTGAGCTCAGTGAGTGGGTGTCAACAAGTCTGGACACAGGAAAAAGGGACTCTACCTTATACTGAAGATGTTGAAATTGGCTTCCCCAGGCTGCAGCAAGCACATTTGGTTCATAGGTGTTTCCTACAGAGTTCAGTGGAAGTGGCATTTTCTGTTTGGGGATGGCCACTTTGGTTGGTGACTCCAGCCTCTGCCCAGGAGACCTTGAGAAATGTTCAGCATAGGGAGCACCAATACATAGGGATGTATTTTGAAGGAGACCCATGGCCATCTGAATCTGTGCTTGGTCAGCTGAAAAGGAAAGGAATGGTTGGAGCAGGGGAGATGAGAAATGCATTCACCTTCTGCTCCAGCACAGCAGACTCAGTCTGTCAGAAATCCTAGTGAAGACCAGTGCCCTTCCTTTCCTTTGGACTGCAAGCAAGACCACTGGCAATTTTTACATTTTTTTTTTTTAGCTGGAAGTAGTTGAAGTAGCTACATAAATCCCACAGACCTGGGATGGAATGGCTGAGGAGTCTTGTCTAAGCAAAACAAGCAGGAAAAATATTACTCCATTAACAAAGTACTAGGGATATGTTTTGCATCCATACATCATGAGCTAATTACCACGAGTTGGTTTTTGGAATTACCACGGGTTGAGTATAAAAGAAATGGCTCAGATAGATAAACATCTGATAGATAAAAAAGGATGATTCAAAAAGCCATCTGAAAATGCATTTTGTCTCTGCTCACACAAATAACCTTCAGTAATTTATTTTGCAATGCCGTACTTTCAGCTCTGCTAGATTGCCTCACTGTGTCTTTTATTAGGGTGGGAGTACAACTGTGCCATTTCAAAGGTGAACCTTCGGTGTCTTCCAGTGCCTTGTGCTGGTGCACTGAGTTGGAGCCTGCCCATGCAAGAGAGAGCTTTGAGGCTGGACTTGAGCTGGAACCGCTGGGGAGGAGGCAGGGCTGGCTGGCATTGGGATGTCTATGTCAGAGCCCTGGCAGCTGTGAACTTGTGCAGATTTTTAGGGGACAGGGAAGGTGATCTGTGATGTGGCACCTGTGAGACCTGATGACAAGGAATGGAGCCCAGCAGTAAAAGCCATGTTGGTTGTGTAGGCATGAGGAAGAAAGCGAGCAGAGTCTAACTATACAAAAAAGATGATTTTTGACCTCTAGGGGCCCTATTTAAACAATTTAAAGTGATTTGCTTTGCCTATTTGTCCATCAGAGCAATTGGTAGACAGAAGCATTTCTTGAGGTTTTTTTCTCATCTATTTTTTCCTTTATCTGTTTTCCTTTTGTTTTTCCTCCCCCTTTGAATAACAAGACCACAAGCAGCTGCTCATCTCTAAGGCCATCAGCTGTAAGCACCCTGTTTCTGCTGAACTAATGGTGAGCTATGGAGTAAGAATAAAACCAAGTGGGACCTTTGCAGATCCCACTTGCCTTTTTGCAGCCCAGGTTACATGCTGTTGTATCGAGCTTGGAGTATTTGGAGTTCATCCTTATTTTCAGACACTTCTTGAGGAAGAGTATTTTGAACCTTTAAAAGATAACTTTAGAAGGCTTTCTGGGAAAAGGAGAAAGGTACAGTCCAGTTTTTGTCCAAACTTTCCATGTGTTTCCTTTTGATATGCAATGAACTTCACAACTGGCCTTCTCTTTTCTCTCTCTGATCCAACCATCCTCCCCTCCCTCCCTCCCTCCTGTCCACAGCATTGTTTAAAACAGGGAAAATGTTATAGCTGGATAAATATCTAGTTAATACACTGCCTTGACCTCCAAAGTTTAGACTCTACAAGGTATTTAGAGATGTCAGCTGAAAGGGTTCATAAATATTTTAACTGCATTACCTCACCCTTGCTGCCACAACATTAAAAATGTGCTTTCCCTGAATGTTTGCTACAGGACTCTGATGGTCACGTCTGTGTCTGCTGGCAGCTCCCTCTTCCGCCCCAGCACGAGCTGCAGGAGGCAGCAGCTTGAAATATTAATGAGAGCTAATACAGCAAAATTGTGCTCTTGAAAAACAGAGAGAGAGAGACACATACACGTGCACAGATGCATGCTGCCCATGCACATGTGTGCTTGATGTACCTCAACACGCAAGGCAAGATGCCAACGCTGCACAGCAGGCATTAGCTGGTGTGCAGCCATGCAGCACATCCAGCACAGCTGGGCTGCCTCAGGCCCCATGGAGGTGTCAGATTCCTCACAGCAAAACCAGATTCCCTCTGAAAAATGACACCACCTCATGAAAGCCTTTGAAGGAGGTTTGGGTTGGAACCACAGCACTGAGAGCCTCACACTAGGAGGGGATCCTCACGCGTTCATTTGCGGCCCCCCACACCAAGGGAATGAAAGGATTGTGTGTGATCGTGCTAGTGAGGAGAGGCAGGAAGAGGCCACAATGCATCTGAGCTGTGTGTGTGATCGTGCTAGTAAGGAGAGGCAGGAAGAGGCCACAATGCATCTGAGCTGTGTGTGATGTGTGTCCCTCTAGGTAACGAATCCTAGTTTGGGTTCACGATCTGGTGAGTGCAGAGCCTGGGCTGGGACAGGGTTAGTATTTTCATTTTGTGCATTTTGTTAAGTGTAGCAGAGACACACATATAGTTTCCTTCATACATGAATACTCCCCCAGTTACTCTTGAGAGAAGAACGTCTGAAGTTTCCCTCATCACCAGTCATTCTCCAGTAGTTTTTCTCATAGGAGATTGTTTTCATTAGACTTCTGCTTAATTACAGTTCTAAATAGCAGTCAGTGGAACTGGCCTTGGGAAGTGCCTGTCAGGCCAGCAGAGGCAAGAAGAGAGGTTTGGTGGTCTCTTGCATGGCATTCTACTTGTGCAGCACATCCCTCAGACAAATCTTGAAGCTGAGTGTGAATGATTTCTCATACCATGAACTTCATCAGTTTGAAACACGGAATCGAAGGAGTTCCTTCAGTCATAGGAGTCTCACTGAATGATTCTGAATACTTATTTCTTCTCCAGCTCTTTTTCTGCTGTCCTAAGTGTCCACCTTAACTATTAATGTAACTTAAAAAAATCTGTAGCTCTTCAGTACAGTGGGTGAGGATATAGGTCCAGCTCCCTTGACCACTAAACAGGGAATTTGCCTTTCCTGTTGCATGCTCACAGGTTGCTTTCCCCAAGCTTTTAATAAAGCATTAGATTTCCTCTGGTTTCCTTCCTCTCAAGAAGGAAGCAACAAAATCTGTTCTAAAATAGCCCATATGCACCCAGAGTAGAAACCCTGTTTAAATATCACACAGTGCTGGGTAGAGCAGCAGCAGTTTTATCTATTTATTTATCTATTTATATTAGTTACCCAGGGATCAGCCAGTCTACCAAATCAGGGGAAGCTGTGAAAGCTCTGATTACACAAACAGTGCAAGCTGAACCTTTTGCTTTGTCACACAGGCAAGTGAGAATTCTGGGATGCCTGGTGGTACAGCTGTGTGTGTGTTGTCAAAGCACTTGTCCTTGCTCTGACTTACAAACTCACACCACTGCCTGAGTAAGCACACGCAGGTTTCTAAATAGAGCCAAGGAAAACAAACTGCAGCTGAAATCTGCTTCTCCTCCTGCTTTATGGAGTTATGTCTGGACTATTGATGGGCAGAACAAGAGAGTTAATGCATCCACAGACCGGGAAAGCACATCAGCAGGTTACTTTGCATCTCTGACAGAATCTTAAAATCATGACATAATTCAGATTGTAAGGGACATCAGAAGGCTTCAGACCAAACCTACAATCCAAAGCATGGCCACTTAGAACAGGTAGCTCAGGGCTTACCCAGCCAAGTTTTGGAAACCTCCAAGTCTGAGGATCTCACAGCTTCTCTGGGCACTTGCTCCAGTGTTTGACTGCCCTTGTGGTAAAAATACTTTTCCTTCTATTTAATCAGATCTATCATGCAGCTCTGCAGAGATTGGCTCCGCCTTTTCTGTACCTCACCATCAGGGAGCTGCAGACATCAGTAAGTTCTCCCATGAGACTTCCCTGTTTTAAGGCTGAACAAGCCCAGCTCCTGCAGCCTCTCCCCTTACGTTTCCTCAGCTGCCTGCTCAGCCCAGTATGTCAGTATCTTTCTTGCACTGGAGCCCCCAGAGCTGCATGCAGTTCCTCAGACATGGTCTCACAAGTGTTGAATAGAGGGGACTAATAAATCGCCTTGTCTTTCAGCTGTGATCCTGTAAGTACAGCCCAGTATGCTATTGGTTTCCTTTGCTTCAAGGGCACACTGCAATTCCCACCCCTGGTCCTGGCTCTTTTTATTCTAGAGCTGCTCCCAACCCATCTACCTAGCTGGAATTGCTGTCAGGGGTAGTCTGCCTCAGAGGCAGGACTTTGCTGTGTTTGCCTTAGTTCATGAAGGACCTGGCAGATAATTCTCCAGCATCCTGAGATCTGCCTTTCAAGGAAGTCCTGGCCCCACTGTAGCAACTGCTCAGGCCATGCCCCAGGAGAGCAGCTGACACACTTGCATTATCACGAACCTCCCCAGACCCAGGGTCAGTGAGGCTCGCCGAACACCTGCTCAAAGTGCACTCTGCCGTGTCCTGCAGGATGTCAGTGAAGATGGTACATGGCACTGGCCCCAGGACTGACCACCTAAAATGCCACTGGAAACTGGCTGCCCATTCAACTTTATCTGGACAGCTGGGCTCAGAGGATGGTCTGGTACACTTCTCACCTGCTGCAGGTAGCTACCCAGTCCAGATCAGTGATTTGACTATAGGCTGTTTAATAAATAAATAAATAAATAAAACCAACAGAAGAATCCTTTTATTTTCAAAGTTTGATCAATCCATGAAATAAAGAGCAGCACATTTTTGCAAAGCCCAAATAACTGTACAGCTCGTTCAGAAGACAGATTTTTCTCACCAGAGAGGAAGTGCCTGTTAAAGAGAAGGAACCAGGAAGGGAGCTGGGACCAACTGTGGCCAGCATGGTTCTGCTGGCTGGTACCTTTAGAAGCACACTACATCCTTCATCCTTCTCCTTCCAGTGTTGGTCTCCTTAGAATCACTAAACACCCAGGCGAGGATCCATCTAACTATAAAGGACATTTTAACATCCCCGAGTACTACGTCAGGGCTGCCTGGTATATTTCAATTTTCAGTCACAGGACCTATGGAAGAAATGGAGAAAAAATTTCCAGGGGGGAATGCTGCCTGGCTGTATGAGCAGCCACCTTTTCATTATACTTCAGAGGAAATCAGGTTGTCTTCCAGTGAGTTCCAGTCACCAATTTATTTTATTGTTACAATATCACGAAGCAATTTTTATTTTGTGCACGTCAAGGTGCTCAAAATGTTAGTTTTCACAGTATAGAATGGATGTGACAGCATTTGTCATGGAAGCACTCAGCAGAGTATGTTTCAACTTCATTTAGTTGTGCTGTTTTATGAAGTTCTGCAGTAAAATGTGCCAGCAAATTATGTTAGTTTCTTTCTGGTGATTAACTAATCATTCATATAATAAATAGCAGCTAACTACAAGAAAGAGATTTATTTGTCACAGAATTAGAAGAATGTCAAACTTTTCCCATTTCATGTAAAAAGGCAGAGGAAAAAATACTTCTAAAATGACTTTGCAACATGTGCTTTATTTTAAGTCATTACTGAATCAAAACTACAAGTATATCCTTTTAATATACCCTACCCACTCAATGATTTTTTTTCTCATTTTTTTTTTTTTTTTAACATGGAAAGAAACCTACATTGCGATTGTAAATTTTCATGCTGCAATGTTTTCTAATGAGCCATTTGTTTCACTAATAATAGCAATTAAAAAAAAAAAAAAGGGCCTTTTTCAAGCTCAAATGTATGTCTATATATGGGAACTTAAAAAAAACCCGTCTCGGATGTAAAAATGTGACTTGGAATATGTAAACATTTTCATATACCTGAAACACTGGAAGAAGAATATCAGCTAACAGCAAAACAACAGTTGCCTTAAATCATCGAAATGGGAAAAAGCATGTCATGGGGAGCAGAGAGAAGCACACACTACTCAGTCTTTAAAGGGTTATAAGAAATGAAGTAGCTCGTTAGGTCATTGAATTCACTTTCTTTTCTCATCCAATGGAAACAGTAATTCTGAAGAGAATGGCCCAGCAGAACATCCCATAATTCACCATAATTATTCTAGCCATTAGTTAATCTTGACGAAGTGTCAAGTTTCAGTTGCTTTCGCTTTTTCCTGAGAAAAGTCACTGATATTTGGTGGAAATGTCTCCCGTGACTGTACAAATAAAATAAGGCATTTCAAGAGATTGTTACTTGTTTTCTTTTTGCTGACAGAGGCTTGCCCGCAGTGTCCTTTGTACATCAAAACCTCTGCTTTTCTACGAATGGGTATGGCTAGAATGTCTTCAGTTCCCATGTGGTGCTGGGTGTTGGGTGTCCTGAAGGCTCGTCAGCGTCCCATTGCTGTAGCTTGAAAGTCAGTGATGTACAACAGCATATTGCACAATCCAAACTGTGTGGCTCCAGAAAGGATTAAGAAGGTACACTGGAGTCACCTGTGGGTTCACTCCTTTCATTTCTCTCTACGTTGTAATGGTCATCTGGAAAATTAAATTAGCCAGACAAAGATGCAAACTTTTTGCTGATTAAATTACAAAGCAGTCCCCAGATCGTAGAGGAGTGGCACATTAAAAATAAAAAAATCCTTCAACCTTCTTCACTGTTGATCCTTAATTTGAAAGGCAGCATGGATTCCTAAGGCCGTAGCTTCCAGGATTCCTTCAGTGAAAAATCATTGCTACCCAACTATAAAAGGCTTAGCTCTTAAGAGAATATTGTGCTTTTTTTCTTTTTCCTTTAAAATTCAGATTAAACCAACTTGATTTGCAGTGTGATGCCAAAGAGATCAATTAGTTTTTTCCCTAGTCCACTTGATCATGGTCTCTGGTGAGCGATACAGGAATATGAGCTTGGCATACAGGTCTTCTTCTAGTTCCAGTTCTCCAGTCTCTCGCACTAGGAAAATGTCAGTACACAGCTTCAGGATTCGGTCTACATTGGGTAGCTCCTCAAACATGATGGAGTGAGAGATCCCACTGAAAAATTCACGGACGAACTTCCCTATCACCAGAACAACTGAGGCATATAGTCCCATAATGCTGAAAAGAAAGAGAGGAAGAGTTCGAATCGTGCCTTGTAAAAGGGTGGCCAAGTGTGAGGAAGCTCATCTACATGGCTAACTGCAGGCTGTCAGCTGGGTGAACAATAATTTCTAATTAGGATCGAGTTTCTGCTGTGCTGCAGGATGAAAGAAAATAAGATCTCTTCGAACACCACACAAGTCTGGAATCATAAACAGCTGAGGCTGCTGAGTCAAATTGTACAACCCCAGTTGCTGATGGTTGCACGTCCTGCCTGCAACCAGGCAGCCTGGAAGTCACAATTGGAAATCTGACAGCAGCTGGCTGCTAAAGGCAAATAATCTGTCAGGTTTCATATCTAATATTTTTAATTAAGGTATATGTAACTGGTGACAAACTAACATCTACCTGTTCCCCCTGATAATCCTTCTATGGGGACTTCTCAAAAATCCTACCAGAAGGCTGTATCTCCTGGGAATGCTTAGTCTCCTGCCTTCCTCTGTCTGTGGAGATGTATTTCATAGTTGTTTCACACCCAGGGTCCTGGCTACAAAACAGGGAAGGTCACCAAAACCAGGCAGAGTTTGGGCAGAATTTGACCTGCAGCTGAACTAACATAATTTGAATTATTTCACTTCAACAGGAAATTGGTGTGAAGGGTGCTTTTGTTTTTGTTTCCCACTGTAGAGCAGTTATCAGGGGTAATACTAAACTTGCAAATATTAACCCTGCTATAGATAATATTAACAAACATGGATTTGAAAATCTCACAAAACCCCTTTTTAAAATGTTTAAATATTCAAACACTACAACAACAAAAAAGAAGTGCCCCCAAATCAGCAAATAAAGTGATCTCTACTTCTATCTTACATATTTTATTTAATTTTATGTAAAGATTTCTCCTTACCCGTAACCAGCCAAGAATCCAAGGCTCGGTGGACTGACTTTATCACTGAATATGAAGAGTTCAAGACTCTCCTGAGGTTTTGTTTGTCTTTTTCCAAGCTGATTCAAAACCCACCACTCACGAGCTCCCTCTTCAGACCCATTTTTGACAAGGGAAACTGTAATATTTTCCCACTTGCAGTCTATTGAAAAAAGAAGTGTTAATATATATACGCCAAGAATTGCAAAAATCAAACTATTATGAAACAGATACTTCAAACATCTGTGTTATAAAATGACTGAGCAATGCAGACGCAAAATTCTCCTAAACTCCATTTTACATTATTTCTGTTTACAGAAGTACAAAACCCAAATTTCTGTGGTTTTATTTCTGCAAATCTCACCTGAATCTGCACTAAATAAATATTTCATCTCACCTACATTCTCTTCTGTACAACTGTCAAATAATTTTGGTATTTTCAGGCAAAAAATATCAATAGCATTCATCACATCTGCATTTCAGGCCTAGAAAAATACGTTTAACCTGGAGGGATAGCAGTCAGCTTCTGTATTTCAAAGTGGAACTATCACCATAAACCATTTATGTCTGATATGAAAGATATTATTCTCTTGTATCAAAAAAAGGATACTATGCTATTTTATGCATACTGATCACAAAGACAGGAGATGAGCTCTGGTCCTCCTGAGTGTACATGAGCAGTATACACATTAAAGACCTTCTGAAGTACCTCAGATTAGGTACCTGAAAAATGGCAGTGAAGCACTCATAACTTACTGCTATTCAGAGAGTAGGTTCTTTGCCACTCAAAGAGCTGGGTTCAGCCTCAATAATTGTTTTTCCCAATGGATCTCATTACTGGACCTTGGCAGGAACATACTACACAGCACTGCTTCTATTACACTCGAGCTCCAGATTTAGCCTCTGCTGAGAAAATTGCTCTTAGATATTGTTCCTACTCTTCCAACCCAACCTCTTCCCAGGTTTTTCACACGTGCGTATGTGCATGGGTGCACCTATTCTGTATGCCTGTGAGTACCTGTATGGATTCTGACTGGGTAACAGAACTCTGAAATTCAGTGATTTATCTAAAGCAGATTCTTTGTAGCCAATAAGGAAGGAATAGCTTAAAAAAGAAAGCAGTGTCATTATTTAAGCTGAGGAGCTGCATTTGCAGACATGCAACACTACTGACTGTTCACAGTAAGGTAGCAGGGAGATGTAGAGAGGTAAAACTTGAGATCACTTGCACATAAAACAAGAGAAAACAGTTCCTAAAACAGACTTGAAGGAGACAGACTTCATCCTTAGAGTCCTTACTGTTGAATCCAAAGCTAGAATAAATGCGGATGCATTTTCTGCCTTATACTGTATTACCTTATCTCTCCTTATCTCTACACCAAGTAGAAACCATTCTAAGTGCATTTCAGACTGAGGTGTCCCATAACAGCTGTGAGTATACAAATGTGAGTGCTGCCTTGCACTTCTTTAAACAACACTCTGTTTCCCATGGTCTGGAGACATACCTCTCAATAGCTGCTTTATGGGTTTTGCCAGAGAATCACTAGGAGCCTTGATGTAGTATGGGTACACTTCCTCTAATGTTCTGGAAAAAAGTGAGAAATCAAATATTTCATATTTTTTAACCTCTAAAACAATTTAGAAATACCTAACATTGCTATACACATTTCACTGTAATTCTTAGCTTAAATTATTACTTTATAGTGTTCAGATGTCACATCTTAAAATTAGCTGGATTTTTCAGCTATGTTTTGTCAGAACTTCAGCAGAGAGTTCCACCCATAATATCACCACTCACACACCATGAATTCCACATACCTGGGGCACGTGTGTTTGTAAGGACTGTTGACTTTATATTTTGTTTCCCTTTTTAAAAAAGCTGCTTTTATAGCCAGCTATAGAGTCATAAACAAAGGCAGCATATCACCAGTAGTAAATAAGCTAGAAAAACATGTGGTTAGCACAGCTATTACTTCAGAATTGCAAGGTGTTTCAATAATAGCACCTGAAAAGAGTGAGAATTTTTGCCAGAATTTTTCATTGGGAAATATTTTCACAGTTTTTAGGAGGATTTCAAAATTAGAAAGAAAGAGGTTTGTAAAAGTTCTTCCACTGGATTCAAAATCAAATCCTCTTAAGTGGGAATAAATTGCCAGTATCTAGAGGGAGATACATTTCACTAAAAGCAGAGACACTGTCCTAACATTTTCTTCAAATGACTGAAAAATTCCAGGGAAGAGGAGTTCTCAGAGATGTCCTGTGATGCTTGGCTACATTGCATACACTGGGCTGAGGAAGAACAAGGGTGGCCAATTGAAAATCCCTTCTGATCACTCCAGCAGGTCCAAGAAAAGGTTAGAGCTCAGCAACTAAATTGTCCCAGCAGAAGTGGTGGCAGAAGTCCCTGCTAAAGTATCTGAATGGTTAATAGCTGTCACAATCATTTTTTCTTTATGAGAAAGTAAAAAAATCTTAAATCTACAAAATTACTGCAAGACAGGAAATGCAGCTATGTTATCCATGTAACTCCTTGCCTCTTGCAAAGAGAGAATGATGAATGAACTATTTCTTCCAACAAATGAGAAAATTCTACCCTCTGTGGCCCTACATCCCCTTAGGAAATATCGCTGTATCTTCATGCAGCAGAAAAGGTGCCAATTATTCTTTAAGTGCAATGGTTGCATGTGCAATAGCAGTCTGTTTGGATGTACAAGTGTGTGTGGGGGCAGAAAAACAGCTGTGCACAGAAAAGGCAAATCTAATTTCTACCTACTAACAGATAAGAACCTCTCAGAGTTTTCACAATCCCAGTTGGTCTCAGATTAAACTTTTCAACTCCTGTGGCTACAAATCAGATCAAGTGGCCTTCAGGGATGATGTGTTGGCTTAGCAGTACTTAGAAACTACTGCTGTAAAGTAATCCCCAGTGAGAAGGAGGAAGAGGAAGAGCCAGACTATTTTCAAATCTGAAAGGAGGCACCACTGCTGTTAATGCTATAAGGCTATATCCGTAGAATAATGTTTGATATTCGTATGAAGAGCATGCCTTGTGAATTTCCATCACAGGAAAAGATCTGATGTCAGAAACGACTGCAGATGTTACCCTTTGACCACAGTGATTTAACACTTCCTTGCCAGTCTTGTACTATTCAAGAGTAACAATGTGAAATACAGTCTGGATGGTTATTTAGAAAAAAAAAATCCACAATAAAACATCCTCAGATCAAGTTGAACAAAAGTAACTCAAAGGCAAGTTGAACTGCGAATATACTGAACTTGTGCTTATCCAGCAAATCAAAGAAAAGTTACTAAGAGCTTCACCATGCTTGTTGTTGATGATCCAGAGTTCATGGTCCTCTCAGCCTACATTTACAATAGGAAACAAGTTTTTACCTTTAATATTACTATTACTTGGCTTCAATGCTGTTGTCATCTGTTATTAGAGGGGGATAGATGGGCAGACAAATGAAACATTAGCACAAGCTTGGCCACCTTAGGAAATCAGGCTTCAAAGGGGAAAGTTTGCATATAAATAGAAAAAGAAAATAACTTACACCTTTTCCGGTTGATGGTCAGCCATCATTGCAGCAATAGCTTCTCTGGTATGGTTTTTTAGCGCAAAGGTAAGTTTATCTGATGCTATTTCAGCTTTGGCACCAAGGGAGAGATTTCTGTTGGAAGCAAAAGGGAAACCACATTGACAACCAACCATGAGAGCATAACCAAAGCACTTGTTTGATGAATGCAAGAGCTGGTTGTCTACCTAGCCTAGCTGCACTGATGCTCCTATCCTAGCCTGCAATACAGCACCATGCTACCTGTACCTGAGGTGGGGTGGTTTTTGCACAGAGGATATGTAGCAGCCTTAAAGGTGTGTTTTTCTAACTGACTATGCCTTTGCATGTATTACAGGACAAGGATGACAGATTAATGTCATTTTGCTGACTTTAGGCAATGGCACCATTAGGTGCCAGGACAACTAAGGATGTTGCCGCCAGCTACAGCTTCTGACCTCAGCCCTGGAGAAAGATGCGTCTGACAGACTGACAGGACCTCCTTGCCTCGCCCCCAGGCTTCACACCAGCTGTGGAACAGGACTGGGGCAAGATGAGCACAATGCCTCAGGCCATGCCCATGCAGCAGCTGGGTGAGACAGCTGGGGGCTGCAGAAAAACACCCCTGGCAGAAATGTGTGTGCCACCTCAGTGACACAACAGGCCCACCTCACTGCTGTTCCTGGCCTCCTGGCCCAGATGAAAGGCAGCAGTTATGTAGGAGGTCACTGTGATAGGTCTGTAACACTTTCAGTCATTCACGGCCACAGCGTAATCCACAAGATAAAATTTGAGGATGAAAAAGGCCTCTTTCCAGTAGTGTATGAATGCTTGTAGCTATGAAAGCATATGGGCACACTGAGGAGCAGTACTAAAAATTAATATAAGGCTCAGAAATGCTGGAGTGATGTAATTCACTAGCTAACAGTTTGCACTTCCAGGAAAATAAGGGGGAGGGGTGTCAAATAAAGTTGAATTAAGGATGCAGATTCATTACAAGCCTATTTCTGACTGTGGAAGAATGGACCCAGCATGTTCAGAGCTCCCACAATGGTTCAGCTGACCTGCTTCTTGTGCATAATATTTTCTTACAACAATCCCGCTTCTGCTTCAAATAAAACATGTAAATACTGAGGCTGCAAAGGAATTCATTTCCATGGAGTGATGACTTAACTCCAATTTAATCCAGCAATCTACAGGAGTCCCAGCTGGCAAACTGGTTATTCCAGCAAATAACCTTGATGACTGGGTGTGCTCTAGCCTGCATGCAACAGCTTTATATTCTAGGCTGTGTCTTTCAAAAACTCCATTGTAAAGTTAGTTCACTGGGTCCAAAGAAGTCTCAAGTGAACAGACAAAGGTCTCAACAAAATGCATCTGTGCCATTGTTATGGTATTTACACACAAAAATAGTTTGTGTCACTTCCAGACTCTCTTAATAAGAGGACCAAGAACTTCTGCTTGTATTTCCTCATAGGTTTTCTGCCTTAACTAGGTGTAAGTATTCACCTTCCACCAATGCTAACAAGGCTATTGTTAAAGGCAGTTCACTTGAACATCTCCATCTAAAACCAGCAAAAGTTTTCTTACTTTTTCTTTCTTCCTGTCAAGTCCCACTGAATATTCCACCTTCACATTTTAAATAATCTACTTGGTAGAGGCTCCACTTTTTATTTTTTGAGAACTGTGGGAAACAAATGCTTTTGTAGGTAAGAAAAGTGCCTTCCCTCTGTCTCTCGCCCTCCTACTCTCAGTTTTTTGCTCTGCCATACAATAGATTTTGCTGAAAAACTAAACAAAGTGTGGAACTGTTCTACTGAGTGAATGATACATCCACCTCATAGCAGCTTTAATTACCTCTGAATGGTCCATGAAAGAACTACAGTGAAGTCAGCATCAAAGTCTCGAAGTCCCTGTATCATTTTCTTTCTACTGGGAGGGCTAATGGTCCATAAAGAGTTTGAATTTCCCTCTAGATCTGCTCGAGTTATATCTTCTCTTGCATAGCCCTCTAGAAACTGCAAAGCAGCCTGTAGGTGCAGAAGAGGAAGAGAAAATTTCAGTGCAGTGACATTCACAAGACACAGAGCTGCATTTCCCAGTCAGACAGCTTTGTAAATGTTTGATTAATTTTAAGTGCAGTGGCATGCACTGATTGTTTTCCTCGGGCACCAACTGGGGCTTGAGACAGGAAGGGGAATCAACAAAGAAAAACCAAGGTAAAAAAGCAAAACAAAAATGGCATCATTGTTTGATGGCCATGTTGGCCAAAGTGAGTCTGAAATTTCATGAAGTAAACTCTGTAGCATCTATTTAAACTTCAGTTAAAATTTACTCTGTCTTTTGTTAAGTATCTTTCTGCACAGAAAAGCGTCTGTAAAGGATAAAGCAACATGAACCTTGTAACTTCCAAATGGATCTAGGTTACAATATTAGTGCTATTATACATGGGCTATTTAGTCGGGTCGAATACAAAATTCAAATATCAAATTCTTGAATGGGCTAGTGGCAAGCACTTCTTTTAAAGTTATATCTGATCAAATGCCAGTTACATTAGCAATGCAACAGCTCCTACTAATTACTAGTTTTTTCCTGTAGAAACTTGTGAAAACTGGGCCTGTTGCTCTATGAAACACTGAGACTATGCTTAAATGCTTCTGTTTTGACATTTTAATGTCAAAACATTTCTAGACTACACACACTTTCTTTTGGCAGCACCACCACTCCTCACTGGGAGGTGAAAGATGTGTGTACTCTAAGAAGGAGCATGGGGCTTAAAAGTGCATAAGACACTGTGTGTTGTGTCCCCACAGAATGTTTTTTTGGCAGTCACAAGCAGCATCACATCTCCTGAAGGTTTGTGTCATTTAGAGGGGAGAGTTTCATTCAGACAACAGGACAACTAGGGTTTCTGCCTTCCAGGATTTTGTGCAAAGATCTACATTAATGGTAGCTTCTCTCATCATAACCCAGCCCTGTCCTAACAAATGATGTCTCTGAACCTCTATGCAAATCCTCTTTACAGAAATGTCTTCCAACTGATGACAGCACTGATGAACACTTGTAACTACACAAACAAAATTCACAGAAGGCCTCCATGGAAACATACACACATTTTAAAGTAATGAGGTATTCTACATTTCACTTACAGTGTTACCCCTATAGCTTCTCAGAAACTCATTGAACTCATTCGGATCCAAACTTTTGAGCTGATTCTGCTGAGCACTCATGGTAAAAATAGGCTGGGAAGCAAAAGAACACATGCTTATCACATTTACTTCGCATTGGCTGCTACATACACACTACAACATCCTGTGCATCACAGTCCAAGACAATTATGGCACTCAATTCAACAAGACAAGGTTATAATCTCATTCCACTGAGATGCAAGCTACGTACAATTATCTTGTATCTACCATGTGGACTTGTAGGATAATTTATTCGGTTTCCACTGCTGGCAGATCCTGGTTTTAACTTGAACATGAAGATAATATTTTACATCAGTGATTAAAATATTTTTAAACCCAAAAGGGGTCATTTGTGGAAGCTTGCCAGGTACCTTGCAAAAAGCAGGAGAGCTCAATTCAATGAAAGGAAGAAGAAACAGCACAAGGAAATATAGTGCAAAAATGAGTTTGCTTTTAGTGCTTCTTCTTTTTTACCTGATAACCTCCTAGAGTTATTGTGATTGATACATCTAGAGGCTTGTTGGTGATGCCTGCAACAGATTTGATTAGAGACATGAAGAGCAGTGGGAACCAGACAATACAAATCAGCAAGACGATAATCATGCCACCCATTCCATACTTCACAACTTTCTTTTTCTTCTGGCCTCTTGGTTGGGGATATCTCTGCAAAAGCAAACAGCAATATGGTAACATCTCTTCTAGCAGAGGTACACTTCATATGATTTGCTGGGTGAATATACAACAATATTAAGGCTTCCCATCTCTTGTGATAATTTGCTACCCCATGTCAGGCCACCTATTTTGAGATTTTTTTAACCAAACTGCACATACACCTGATTTCTGAGGACAACAGAGGAAAGTGACAAACGAACCCAAATCAAGTGAGTGTCCAGTGTGAAAAAATATTGTAAACCTCTGTGATTTTGATTATTTACAATCATAAAGAAGGGAGAAATTAGGTAGGATAATTTGATTTTCTTTTTCTCTAAGTGCAGGCATGAACTCACAAGAACAAAATATAAAATAATAGCAGGAACAGTGATACAAAAATCCATTCCAAAAACTGCTATTGTGAGGGACACACTTTCTTTTATTTGCACTTCCAAAAAGTTTTATATCAAAACTCCTTAAGATAGACTTCTTCTCATGGATCTTGAAATGCTGCAAACTGTATTTTGTGGGGGTGGGGGCAGGAAAATTGTTTGCCAGCAACTGACACACACAATCAGTAAAACGTCTGCACTACTTCCACATTCATTTCACACCTCTCTTACAGTATTCCTAAGAGTTCTCAGGATTGATCCAATCTGTTTCTAGGGAATTCCCACATCAACTGCAATTAACTAATATTTAAAATTTTGTTGCTTTTCTTAAAATCTTGATACTGCTGATGTAACATCCTTCTCCTTCTTAGCTTCTGAGGACAAAAGTGACTGCTTTCTTCTCCCTGCAAGGCAGATCACACGGCAGGTCTGTTTTGCCTTGCCCATAATTCTTGTCCTCTGTTATTTGCCTCTTGACTGAATACTCTTAATACTTCCACCATCCTGTAAAATGTTTTACTTTCACTGTAATTTATTTTGGTGTAATTCTCTTACAGGATTTAACTCTGCAGTGTTCAGTGGCCTGTCCTCCATGCACTGCATACCACATGTGCAAAATAAAGATGCACTATACTGCACTGCACCTCAAACACACCGGGAATCTGGCTCTCAGGAAATTGTTCTTGCTTTGCAACATGAATCCATAAAGCCCTATGAGAATATTAAATTTGTAATTCAATGCTATACTTAAAACCAATTATTTACTTTTCAAAAGCAGTGTATCAAGTCATTTGTCTTGCACTACAGAATACTGTTTTCATTAAAATATCATATCAAGATCAGCAGGGGTATATTATTTGTTCATATATTTTTTGTTTACATAGTTCAGGCACCTCTAATGATGTTATAGAACATCTCAGAGAGACTCTAGCAGTCCAAATACTCAGTCATATCACTCAGTGAGAGAGAGAGAACCAAAGTACCTCAAACAACACTCATAAAGTCATTACAGAGTTATTTTGCTATATGGCATTAGCCCACACATGCCAGCTTAGACATGGAAATCTTCCCATGTCAGATCTCTGCTACATGTAATGTGAGTTATAGCATAAATAAAAAGGCAGTGAGATGGAGAGTCAGAGCAGAACTGGGTCATTACTTCTCCAACTCCTGAAGTTCTTCAGAGTTCCTTCTGTTCATGGCAGAAGTGGGAGTCATAGAGAAAAAGCCTGTATGCAAGATCTGTGAGCACTTTAGCTCTGAGTTAATCTAAGTGACATACTTGGAAAGTAATTGCCATTAAGAGACAGGATTATAATAAAAGTAGAAATACGTCAGTAACACTTAAAAATAAATCCATTTCAATGCAGATGTAGAATTTCTGACTGGTTTGGTCACTCTTAATATAATGTTTAAATTCTTTTTCAAATTGGCAAAATAAGCAAGCATATGGTTGCAATCTTTATAGGAGCTATAAAGAATCCAGAATTTGCAAGTTTAATTTGAACTGAAGCTTAAATGATTTAAAGAGACTGAAATTTCATTGAGACAAATGGTGGGTTTATCTGGCCTGCAGTTCAGTTCTGGATGTGCAGGGACTCTCCCGAGACAAAGGAACCAGCTGAGTTCCCTCTGCAGGTACATGAACCTGGTGTTCCTGGGACCTACACTGTGGGGCATGAGCTCCTCCTTCTACTGACCTTTGTCCTCAGATGCAGCTTCACTGCTGCTCCAAGCTACTCATTTAGCTGTGTGTGAGACTGTGTGAATACCAGGACTTCCAACCCCAGCCTTGAAACCCAGGCATGCAATTAAGCCAGCAGGAACATGCTTGTGGAGTTCACATTATTGGTGGAAAAATCAGCTGGGCACAAAAGAGAAGCCATTTGAAGTTTCACTCGTGGTGGCTGCCAACTAACATAAAGTACCCAACAGTCCAAGTATTTCTGAACACAAGTGCCAGGCATATCTTCCAATAAAATTTTTATGGTGGATTTCTCAATTATTTAGGGACTCATGATTATTTCTCTTCCCTTCTGCATGGGGAAGTGAAGGCCTGAATCACTCATAGGGGGTTTCCTTACTTTTTCTGACTCTCGCCAGCACTTCAGGATGAATATATGAGCATAGATATCTTCAACACAGATCCAGCTGGAAAGACTGAGAGTGGTATCAGTCCAAACCCAGTCCATTACTGCTCGCAGCTCAGTCAGAAATGGAACTAGGCGGAACCTGAAGGGAGACCACAGCAGATGACTTGTCAGAAATAGAGGCATCACATGCAGCAAGCACAGCAGGTGTATATATGACAAGAGGGAGAATTAAGACAACATGAAAAGAGCTTAACAGGGAATTTTGTAAACACAAATACAATCACATCCTGAAATTGCCATAGCTCACATTACTCTAGATCTCCTTCCCAGGCCATAAACATGCTTTTGCACCATTATGCCCAGTAATTGTGATTGAGTCACTGATGGAATAGTACAAGACTTTCTTGTATCCCTAAATTCCTATGACCTGGGAGTGGAGGACATGTTTTCTACAGGATGATGGGATTTAGTTTTATACCTCCTTACACCATGTGTTGCATGGCATCTTTGCAGTAGGTGGGCAGCCCTCACCTGCATATGGAACTGGGCTTTGTGACTCAGGATTAAGCAGCAGAAGGAGGTGGAAATCAACAGGAAATCAACACACATAGAGCAGCAGTTCAAAGTGCATCATTCCCTTTCCCAGGCACACACATTTTCCTGATCAGCCACATCTCAGAGTATTTCATGTGAGGAAAGCTTTCTTCTGCAACTTTTCCTTGGAATGCAAGGAGGCCATACTGCAAATACTGTGAAAAGCTGAAATTATTCCATTTTTTCTGTGAAATACATATATGCTTCAAACAGGCTTAATGACAAGACCACTGTAACAGTGTAAGTGGAGTGTGTGGTCAGCCTGTGTAAAACCACCTTTCACTCTGAGGTGATGCTGTAACACTCTGAACTCCTGAAGAGTTTCAAATATGCAACACCTCTCAAGGCAAACATTTCTTTCTGTGCTTATTTTTTAGTTCTTATTTCTTAGGTGTGTTGTCTTTCACTCTATTCCTTTCACTTGCTGAGGTAGAGGCTGTAGACTTGGTCCAAAGGTCTCTTTGGGATTCAACACCTTACTACTTTTTAGTACTGCAGAACAAATAACATTACCTGTTTTCTAGCACAAGGTGTAGCCCCTATTTCTGTTCACAAAGATGATTTCTTAGAAGTGTTAAAAATCTCTATTTCATAGGGGACTGAATGGCTGACTGGTGTATCAGGCTTCTGGTTTCAGATTAAGAGATGGAATTTTATGAAGTTTGCCTTCCAGAGACAGATTTTTCTTTTTTCTTGTGGACTGTGGTATATACAGAGTATGCTGTGCTAAATTTACCGTCTTGTTTCCAGCAGCCTGTGAACAAAAGTCACTAATAACCCCAGCATTCACTCTAGCAGATCCTTATTACACAAAAGAAAGGAGGAAGGCAGTAAGTCTATGCTTACCCTTGAAACAAGAACAGGTTGACATAGTTATAACTTTTTGTGAGGAAGTTGCCAAGAACACGAGTTGGATATCCGCAGCGTATCTGATAAGCTGATAAGCCAAAATAAACACATTTCACAAAATACCAGAGCTGGGCAACCGTGTTCTGGCTAAATTTCCTGTAAAGGAAAAGACAGATAAAGGAAAATGATGAGCTCTGTGTATGAACAAATTAGCTTGAAATGTTCTTTACTCCTGGCAGTTTCCCCCTCCTGAGGTCCTGTGAAAAGCCGTGGGTTGCTGACCCCACGGCAGGGTTAAAACAGTATTGGAAAGACACTGAGTGAGAATGCCTACAGCCAGCATCCATTCCCACCTCAGTGTCACAGGGGAGAGACTGGGAATAGGCTCCCCAAAAAGTGAGGGCTTGGGGCAGTGCCCCTCCCTCCAGATGCTGCAGGTCCCCTGCTGCCCAACACAGACCAGCCTTCCTCAGCCCCTATGATGGCACAACACTCTGTGAGCCCTGGGTAGGGGCTCAATCAAGGCAGCTTTAGTGGATATTTGTGCTCATGGCAGCACCTCATACAGGAAGTTAAGATGGAGTGACCTGTGAAAATGTTTTTCACCCTTCTCTGCTTGACTCAAGTCTAATTCCAACAAATAGTTAAGGAATCTGAGTTTTGTGTACCTCTGAAGATGGAGATCCCACAATCTGTCTGAGGAACCTGCTCCAGTGTTCAACAGCAGTCAAGAGTTTTCATCATATCTAACTGGAATTCCCCTTTTTTTCCAACTTATGCCCTCTTGTCCTGTCTGAAAACAGCTTAGCTTCTTCTCAACCTCCTATTAATAGGCAGCTCAAGCCAGCTCTTCACTTTCTCTTCTCCTGACTGAACTAACCCTCAACCTCTCCTCACATGTGCCATTTCTGGTTGCTTCTCAATAGCACAGTGGATCTGCAGCAGATGCCTCATGATGGACAGGATTTGTCAGCCAGCCATAACCCCATATGTTCAATTAAACCCCACAGAAGTATTTTAGTTAAGAAATATGCAGGAGTTTCTAAGACTCAACTTGACTTAGAAGGAATACAGGACGTTTCAGATGCAGATTTGAGATTAACAACTTGATATAGATTTCCCAAAAGCACAAAGTCAAAATTACTTTATTTCATAAAAATTCTCAATGCGCAGTAAGTAAGAGATCCATTTGGAATTTTTTTTTTTTCAAATTTGGGCACAATTGCTACTGCACTGAGGGAAAATAACACATTTATTTTTGAGAGAAAGCAAGATTTTTCAATCTCAGTATAAACGTATTTCATTTTTCCCTGTAAAATAACTTGACTGTTAACGAAGTGAAAGGTGCCCAGGTGACACACTCAACTTGCATGGACACTCAATGGAGTGAGGGAAATACTTCAACACAACTTAAAGTAGGAAGAGGGGAGTGATGTGGACGTGGTCACCAGCTGCATGAAATTTTGTGTCACATGCCTGGTTATGCTCACTCCCAAATCTAAAATTCCTCATTTCATGGCTCAGGGCACTGACCACTGCAGTCTCCAGTGCTGAGCTGTTAAGGTTCCCTCCCTAGTGTTTGGCTAACTCCCCTCCATGTGGCAGGAGCACGGGAGGAGAAATTTGCTCTTCAGAACAGACACATATTTTAGACATTCCTCAGTTTAAGGAGATTTAAATCCACAGTTCACACATTTCAGGAAAGTGCTAAGTTATAAGTTACTCTGAGGAAGACATTTTCTATTTGCTCTTCTAAAGCAGCATGCAGCAGTCTTGGGAGTAGGGA
Organism: Erpornis zantholeuca; assembly: GCA_013400515.1. NCBI lineage: Eukaryota > Metazoa > Chordata > Aves > Passeriformes > Timaliidae > Erpornis > Erpornis zantholeuca. The sequence goes on along the minus strand of VZTN01037831.1, from coordinate 170,167 downwards.
ATTGGATCAGAGGCCAACATTGTCTCGGCTGAAGGCTCTAATCACTCAATTACAGGCAATTTCTCTTTCACCTGCTTGCATTTTGGCCTAAATTGAGAATATTTCTGTACATATATAACTAATTCTTCCTAAGACTTATATTGGCCACAGTTTCTGCTGTGGAAATGCATTCCAACTTTCTGCTTAGAAATGAGCCGGAGAAGAAACTTGTTCATGGTTCCAAAGCCTAGCCATAAACATCTCCAATTTAAATACAAACAACCTGGTAGAGCGTCAGTATTCAACCCATATTGTTTGTTTAGAAGGGTTATACCTTTCTGTCACTCCAGGCAAGATAAAGAACATCCAGAAATGTATTCCAAAAACAAGGATGACCTGGAAGATGACTTTTCCCATGACAGTCTTTTTGAGGTACAGTGCTCGATCTACCACCATGGTACCAAACTGAATGAGCACCATCACCAAAAATGCCTCCGGGACCTGGTCCTCTGATAAGGAAGAGGTGATATCTGCTGCAGCAGAGTGTTTCTGAAAAGCAAAATATAAGGGTGGTCAAGGAAAAAGGACCCTTGCATGATTCTTAGCATCTACAACATGTAAATCCTGCTGAGGATGTACAGATAGATGCCTCTGTGACATACCCCAAAAGCCCAAAATCCAAACACAATGATGATGAAGTCCACTGTATCTGCGAGGAACATCAGCACGTACACATCAGTCACTGCGCTGTAGTCTGGATGAATAAGATTGTAGAAAAACTGCCTGATGGGCACGTACACCTGGAGAGTCCTAAAACAACATAGACCACAATGTGAGCTAACAGCACATAACTTGCACTGAAGAGAGTAAAGGCTGAGTGTGGTATGATTAATATCTAAGATCTACTCTGACAGCCTTCGCAGGACTGCAGAGACACCAGTCCTTGGTTCTGATTGCTTCCAAACCACTGTATTAGGATTTGTTCGGTAGAAACATACATAGCCAACCAAGTTCACATGGGGATATTTAGATTTTTTATCAGGCAGGTGCTATTTGAACAACCGCTGATTTTTCTGATGTTCAGCTGGTAGTAAATCTCATACAACAAACACTTGAATCATCATCAGTAGTAGCCTGCTCCCTTTAAAATGCTGGTGTACTGTTTTACTCTTTGGAACCTCCCCCCACACCCACACAACTCCTCATATTGCTCACTTTTTAATTGTAAAAGCTTTGGCTTTGATCATTTGTTCTCGAAACTTTTCCATGAGAAGCTCTTTTCTAGATTTTTGCTTGATGCTTAACACACTGCTTCCCTTCTGACTGCTGTTCCGTGTACTGGTACTTCCTGGGAAAAAAGGAGGGAAAGAGAAGTCAATTCAAAAGAAGAGTTAAAATACTAAAGCTAGAAAGCAATAAACCTCAAGACTTCCATCTCCTATGACTCCCACATTTGAAAGAAGCTTTGAAATGAATGCTTCTGCTTTTTTTCCCCCAGTATGATAAAATCTTGAGAGCATCCAGTAAAGGTTTAATCATTGGCATATCAAAACTTGATTAATAGCTGTAAAAAGAGAAGACTAGTGATAAAAGAAAGTATTTGACTGATCTGACTCAGTGGCCTCAATTGGTATTATATACATTTATGCTAGAGTACCTCTGCCCTTTTTACAAGATGGACATGTAATCTGTTTCAATATACCTAATAAAAACATTTTCTCAGTTCAAGTGTCTTCAAATGTAGATATGAAAAATACATATGCTTTGCATTCCCTCTAGCTGGTGATTATGCTGGACCAGAATTTCTGGATCTGGGCCACACTGAGCATTCCTTTCCCAGCTTTTGGATAATGTCATTTTAAAAACATAATGAATCACAAAGTATGGCTCTCCATTTGAACTTTAGGAAGGCTTGGAGTGCGTTCAAACATGAAGATACATTGGTTCATATCCTATTTCATCACTGAGAAGGAGCAGCATTCAGTAGCCATTGGGAGCTCCACAGCAACCAGCCCAAGGTTTCAGTAGAATGATCCTATTTGTCCTTCAAATCCCAGAAATGCCATGACATTTACCTCTCTTAGATCTGTGTGAAGAGAAGCTGGACCTGTGAGAAACCTGGGACGTGCTGCTAGAACTCTTCCTCCTGATGGCAGTCTGCTGCTCGGGGAAGTGGACATGGATGGACTCCACTGATGCGGCAAGATTGACAGATTTCAAAGAGGCAGAAGAGTCTCTCCTGCCTCCTGTCAGAGAGAGTTCATCATCAGTATCTTCTTTATTACTGGAGCTGTCTCCTTTCTCATCTTCATCCCACAGTCCATGGCACTAGTGGCAAAACAAGAAGAGAACATATCAAGCCTGTATTTCTGTCACAGTATTTATCACAGGCGTTGCTCAGCTCTGTCACGTGTTCACAAGGGAGAAGAGAAATTCAGTGTGTCAGAATATCATGGAATTGCTTAGATGGCAGAAGTTCTTCAAGATCCTCAGTTCAACTGTTAACCCAGCACTGCCAAATCCACCACCAAATCATGTCCCTCAGTGCCACATCTAAATGCCTTTTGAACATTTCCAGGGATAGTGACTCAACCACTTCCCACGACAGCCACTTCAAATGTTCAATAACCCTTGCATGGAAGAAATTTTCTCTGATAACCAAATGAATTACTTCCTTATATCACGTGACTTAAGAAATGGAAACTAAAAATTAATATAAAATGAGAAACTACCTGAACCCAGATTACCTTTAAAATGGATCTGTGGAAGAATAAAGCGAGAAGCTGAACAAGATCATAGTGCACATAACCCTCTTTCTTCTCAATGCCAATAATATTGGGTGGATGGTAAGGTTTGTCTTTTGTGTAATCCACATGTTTATTCCAAGGAAAGAAGCCAAACTGGAAGAAGTATTTGATGACAATGGCCACCTGTTTGGAAATACAACACACTTGGGGTGTTTTATAAGCATGTCAGATGTAGTAGCCTCATGACAATAAGAGGGATAAAATATGACTACTTTGTCAGTTTTATGAGAACATAAACAAGCATATTCATTACTACAGAGGAATAACACTTCACATTTCTTCAATAAAAAAGTCAATCAACATTCACCAACAGATGATGCTCAGTGGTACTTGAGATACCACAAGCAGTGAAGCTTGTCTCTTGATTAACAATTACATAGCAACAGTTTGCAAATGGTCTGTTCTTGTGAGGACTGCTTTACATGCCAGGAAGGATATTGCTCATTGCAATGAAGGAAATAACAAACAAGATCATTCCATATCACAAAAGTTGCTGAGAGCTTCAGCAAATATTTGTTTTACTGTGAAAGGCTGAAGGCCCTGATCCTAGAGATCAAAACCAGAGAACAGACCAGGCAAAGCTTACACCTTCAGTTTTCTGTGTTAGACATGGGCTTGCAGAGCCAGCAGCATACCTCAGTGTAGACAATGGCTGTCATCCAGAAGCGTTTGCTTGGCCGAGGAACAGACAGCATGGCCCACAGGAATATAAGGATGGGAAGCACCAGGGTTATCATGGAGGCAGAGATCATGTGGTTAAGGATGATCACAAAATAGCACACCATTTCTGATCGGGCCACCAGCGTATTGTACAGGGCATAAATAAGGAGCAAGACTCGAGGCTGACCAACATAGAACTTCTCTGACTCCTCCAGCTCGTCATCATGAAACATCCTGTGAGGAGCAGAGTACCACAAATGAACTGAACACGAACTTCACAAGAGCTGCTTTTCATATTGCTACTATTTTTACTTTTGGAAAGTATTAAATTCTGCTGCTAAGTCCAATGGAGGGGAAAAAAAGAAAAGGGGATTTGGAATTATAATCAAATAGCCTGATTCTAAGCACAGAAAACAAGAATTTCAGGCAAAATAACTAGAAGCACTGTTCTGCTATTTTTTAATTGTCCCAGAAAGAGAATCAGCCTGGCCTAAGAACTTCTACAAACACAGCTTTCCTACAGCTGCCCAACCAGCATATCTCATGCAAATCACCCTTACCGGTGTGGATTCACATCTGATTTATCAACACAGATAGGAATTTGGAGAAAAAAACAGAGGTCCATCTTGAGAGCTATGTTATGAATCATCCAGAGGAATAAGATTAGAATATAATAAATACCCCTGAGCATTAGATGTGTCCGATCTTCTCATTATATTACTCAAGTAAATATAAAAGGCAGTGACTTTCATATACATTCATAATTTTCTCTGCTTTTCATAAGGTTTCCTGGCCTGAGAAGAGATCTTACTGAAAAGATAAGATTGCTAAGGAAAATCAGAGGACAAGACACTGCATCTGACAGTCATATCTATACACTCTCTCTCTTTCTCTCTGGGTGCAGTCAGGCTGAAAGGCAGTTCTGTGGTTTAAGATTTTCTGCATTTGGGGAAGCCCTTCCCTGCTGAGTCAGGCCAGAAAGCAGCTGAAGAACAGCACCATCCCCACCTCAAAGCTGGTTGTGCTACTGAGCACAGTGTCTAAGGGGCAAAGAAGGGAACATCCTCTCCCTTAAGAAAGCACCCAGCAAGGTGGTGTCTCTACATAACCCTCAGCTCCCACTGGCTTCAACAAAAACTGCCAAAGGTCAGAGTTTCCCTTACATTAATCCAAAAAAATTAAAGGAGAAACATTTTCCCAGATAGCCCTGGAGGAAACTCATTTGAAATCACAGCTGCCTGTAGAAGAGAAGCACTCTCCACAAAGAATATTTAGAAAAGCCCTTGACCCCAAGACAATTGCAGCACAGAAATTCAATGCTAATCAGAACAATTAAATGTGGTATCTAGGGAGAAAGCAGAGGTTCCTTCCAAGATGAATTTGAGTCACTTTAGAAATCTGTAATTAGAACAACTGCACAGGAAATGAGCTTCTTCCCTTAAACCAAACTTAGCACAAGGTCTGTATCAGAAACTGCAGCCTAGTTCTGAGACAAAACCCCAAAGTAATGACAAAACTTTACACACTGTGACCAACAATTTTTGTGTTACAAAAATTACAATTTTTCCTGGTCGAGGATTCTTACTTGTTCAGGAGCAGCTCACTAGCTGTTAGCTCGTGTGTCAGTGGGGGGAGAATCGTGTCCAGCTTGTCTGTCCGGCTGTCGTCTGGGCTCACCATCATGAGGCTCTTACCAGCTGAGTCATCTGGGGAGCCAAAGGGAAGGTGTTCAAAGCTGACAGCTTTGCTATAGGAAGGAGGAGCTTCGGCATTGCTATCCACCGTGGAGTACAATGGCACATCGGTATCGGGAGTATATGCGGCTCCTTCTGAATCCAGGCTATAATCTTCCACCTCCTCTTCCTCCAGCCTTGATGCAGAACGAGCTCCTTCTTCCTCATGCTCCCCTTCTACCTCCTCAATGGTTTCTGTGGTCCCCTGACGGGAATAGAGCATGGTGACCTGCGTAGGTTCACTGTTGGAGATGGATGAAGAGAGTGAGCTGATGTTTACAAGACCCACGATCAAGCAAAGTTAGTCAATTGTACCTTTATGCAGACAGCTGAGCAACCTCATTGCATTCCCAGGGCCTTCAAAGTTCATATAATCTGGTAGAAAAGATATCATCCTGATTTCCTCTACACAGATGGAAAATCTGGGTCCATCTGTTCCCTGAACAAAATCCCACTGAACTCACATTGATTCACCATCTTTTAAAACCTACAAAGGGTGAATTAATATTATTGACAAGAGAAACTACACTACCTTTCTGAAAGTAGCTCAAACATTTCTGAATGGAGTCAAGACTTGCTATTACATCTCTTTAAGACATGCTCCATGGTGAAGGATAAGCAGCCATGGGATTGCTTCTAAACATAGCACTTTTAACAACCACTGTATGAGTGTTGTGTACAAGTGGAACATGAACTGAACACATACATATAAACTCTGATTCAAACAAAACAGCATGTAAATTGCTAGCTTGAAAAAACACAAACCAAATTACAAAACTGTTCCAGTAACAGGATAGCTGGCTTACCTTTAGATTGCCCTGTATTCTTCAATACAGTCTTCCTTTTCACTTTACCTGCCTGCTTTACTTCTGTACGTATCTACTTCCTTATTCAACTGTCTGATGTACTCTGATCAGTTCTTTGCTTGATTCACCTTCCTTACTGTTGGCTTTGCATAGACTTATTGAATGGTTTGGGTAGGAAAGTACCTTTAAGATCATCTAGTTCCTGCCATGGGCAGGGACACCTGCCACTAGACCAAGTTGCTCAGAGCCCCATCCAACCTGACCTTGAACACTTCCAGGGATGCAACATCCACAGCTTCTCTGGGCAACCTGTTCCAGTGTTTCACCACACTCTGAATGAAGAATTTCTTCCTAATATCTAATCTAAACTTGCCCTCTTTTAATGTAAAGCCATTTCCCCTTGTCCTACCACTCTATAACCTGTAAAAAGTCACTCTCTAGCTCTTGTGTAGACGTCCTTTAAATATTGGGAGTCTGCTCTGCAGTTTCCCTGGAACCTTTTCTTCTCCAGGATGAACAGCTCTCTCAGGCTGTCTCCATAGGAGGGGTGCTCCAGCCCTCTGATCACATTGGTGGCCCTCCCTCCCAAGTATTTTTTTCGTCCTTGAACATCACTCCTTCTCTTTTTAGTCTCATTCCACTCCACACCCTAGACAATAGGCACCAACTCAGTGTCTGTTGGCTGCATATCCCTGTATCTCACAGAGAGAAAACAAGATTTCACGTAGCTGCTATTAAATTAATGGGGCCATATTTTCACATAAACTTTTAGAGAAAACTGGCATTGGCAAAGCCATTGGCACTACCATCTTCTGCCAAAATTAAAAATGAAGTTTCCTTTTTTTTCTTTTCCACTGCTTCCAAACTTACTGTGGCTATGTTAGATCACTTTATTTGTAGCAGAGTTTTAACTAGAACATGAAACACTTGTGATGATATGTGTTTGGATGATTCACAGTAGCGCTCATCCTGGTTAAAATATACAAAATCATAGAATCCCAACATTTCAAAACTGATTGACTCCAAAAATTTCTCAAGCACTTTCAACACTGAAAAACAATGATGCAAAATGACATAAAATTTATAAAATATAAGATTTATAATATGTATAAGATGAGTTGAAACACTGTTTCAAAATGTCATGTAAATCCCTGGGTTTTACCTGCTAAAAATTGAGTGAACAGCTCTGAACAGTTTTCTCTTGCACTGGATATTAATATTATTCACTATTTTTTCATAACTATTTTCCCTTTCTTAAGTCCAGCACCTTATGGTAAATCAATGGTAAAGTAATCAAAACATATTTAGGAATCTTTCCTATATGGACAAAAATAAAAACTGAAAAAATGGCACAAATGGTGCCTATCTTAGCTTCTAAAATTATACGTCTCAGTCCTTATTTAGGAAAACTGATTAGCTGAGAAACTTAAGTTCCAGCTTCCAATTTAAGAACAACCACCAGCTCGGTAACTCTGAAACTAAGACACTTTTTCAGCTGAATAAATACAGACTTTAGCCTGTCCTTACACACCCAATGCAATGTTATGGAACAACTTCGAAAAACACATGAGAACCGAGGGTGAAAACAAAACCAAAACAAACAACAGAACAAGCAGTGAAACAGCAAATGGATCCTAGATGATGATCCTGACCTCAAACCTCAGAACCGTGCCACGACGCGGGGGAGGGCGTGAAGCTTCCTCTCCCCACGCACACCCTGCCCGCGAACACAGACCCGCGTGGGCGGCACTCAGAACATGGTAGGGGAGAACGAGGGAACAAAGCATGCACGAGGTAAGCACCTTGACACTATACTGCCACTGTCAGCTGATGAGGAGGACATATCCATGCTCTGCATTTTACGGAGCCTAGGTCGAGCGCGCTCACTTGTTTTAGGAACAGAGTCTGGTCCATCTAAATCATCAAGGGTTGACTGCCTTGAGAACAGCATGGTTGCTTCAGTGTAGCAGCTACAGCAGCGCAAACAGTTACAGAGACAGTGTTAAATACAAATGGTGTTACGATACACATGGTTCAGTAAACAAATGTGCTCGCCATGCAGCTAAACACTGACACAGAGAAAGAAGGTTCAGAGAGGAGATAAGGATTCATTCAGAGTCACCACGGAAACACATTTCTATGCACAGGTTAGTCATGGTCAAGTTCACATAGGGGCTATAGAAGGCCATCTATTCACTCTTCAAGCAGTTATGGAACCAACATAGTGCTCCACATGCTTTCCAGGGGAACTGATTTACATATGTGAACAGGTTTTGTTTTGTTTGTTTACCCCTAAAATTTCCAGATTCCACAAGGATGTTTTGGAAAGGAACCTCCACTGTACAAATTCTATTTCATTGATGATATACTGTGCTGAACCTTTTTACACAGGTACAAGCCAATTTCCTAAAAGATCCCTTAAAACTGAGTAAGCTCATATTCCACAAATAGAAAAATAGCTGTCAGACATTGGCTAATCCTCTTTCCAAACCAAAGAGCCAAATCGGATATGTTACTCAGCCAGTAAATGCATGCCAAATATAACCTGCTCTGCATGGGATGGCTTTTATTTTGATATTTACTAGGAAGCTCTGATGATTCTTTCCAGAAGATTTAATTTATTTCAATCACAGCTTAAAAGTATTTCAAAATTGGTAACATGTGCATCTTGAAATTAAGAACAGATATAATAAACCCTTATCTCCTTTCACTTATCAAATACAACAGTACACCAGAGACATACACAATACATTGAGCATTCATGTCTAACTGGAGAAAAGAACAACTGGATGAGTTATGAGAAAGAAAGTACATAATTAAATACAAGCATTTAACAGCGCAACAGGAAAGAAGCAAATACATTAATGAGATATGGTAGGTAAAAAGATTATTTCTCCTGTAAAAATCTTTGACAAACACAGATGTCAATGAAATGAGTTGAATGGCCTGGTGTTTTAACACATGCAGTGACCTGCCCGAGTCTCTCAGACACAATGAAAGAAAAAAAGACCCCAAAATTCAGGATTTACACTCTACTTTTCTTTGACTCCATCTGTATTACACCTGAAAAGTGGCAGCAGGGGATTTGCTTCCTTGGCAAGCACTATGTTTGTCCAGGGGTACAGAGATTTGGGAAAGAGGTCAGAAAGGAAGGGCAATGGCGTTTCCCACATTCCTTTGGTCTTACTAGCTTGGAGAGAGGAAAAATATCTGCTGGCATGAAGTTATAGTCTGCAATTATTGCCTTTAGGAAAATGAAGGGGAAAGAACAAAATATGCAGAGAGAAGAAGCAGTTATTCTTAGGCCTACCCCCACTGATGATCTTTTCTGACAGGATGGCTTTTTTGACTGAGGCTAAAAGCATACCTTGGCCTTTAAACAGAAGAAAAGAATCACCAAGATACCAAAGGTATTGTGAAATACTTTCCTTAAGAACCACCTCAATGGCAGGGGCCCCTCTGTCCTGCCAGTTCACTTGGCCAAAGCCCTTTACAAGCCACTTCATTATTTCTGTGTGTGCACAAGGGCACACAAGGCCCTCCAGACAAAACCCAGAGGGCTGTCTGCATGGTGTATGGTTTATGATATGGGACCAGGAGGTCTGCCCTGCAGGTGTGATCCAGCAGCATGGGAGCCACTTGAAACTCGGTGTTACTAACTCAGGGGCTCTTGAGGGACGAGGTTTCCCTCTGCACATACACATATGGAATATTGCCAGGCTGTTGTTCTATCAGTGAGGTTTTGGTGCCAAAATATGGGAAGATGGCAGCAAGTAGACTATATAGTTTTGCAGATGACCTTTCTGTCTATGTGCTATGATGTTTTATGCACATTTTATTTTAGGTCTCAAGGGCTGAGTTTATTCTTTTGAAGGGCAACACCTAATACTAAGGTGTTGAAGGATTTTAAATGCAGACATGGTTCAAAGGGAACCATCCTAGGGCCTTAAGCAGAGCAGCTGTTCATGTTCACATGCCCACTCATATATTTTCAATGGAAGAAACATATGCCAGCTGCCCTCCTAAACATGCCAGCTCTGACCTTGCTCCCAGAAAAATCAAAGGAAAAACATCTATTAATCCCAATGGATAATAACATTTGTCCAGACGAGTGCCTGCGACGCCTGGTTTAAAGCTGTTTTAAATGAAGAATGAATCATCAGAGTAATTACTGACTGAGTAATGACTGCTCTGTATCCTCGAATGTCGGAAGATGTGTATGAGTGACACCTGTAGCACAGTCTGTGTATCCTTTATGTGCTTTAGGACCATGCTGCTGAACATGGAGGAAATGACAGCACCAAGGAAGTAGAGAGATTCACACTGAACAAAGCTGATGTTGACTCATGCCATTGCCAATCACATAACCTTGATCCGAGCATATCTTCCTGAGTGACTTTTCTAATTTGTCTTTTTGGAGACCTTGAAAGCATTAGCTTCTTGAAATCATACAATGACTAGGTTTTTTAAACTGAATGGTCATTAATAGTCCTGAGTTCAAACGTTTTATATAAGGTTGATCAGGTATCCATTGTAATCAGGGATACATATATAGCAGAGATGCTTTTATCCTCAGTGAGTGGGACATTTTTAAGTTTATTACTTCCTTTTCGCTAAACAAATTTACCCTTCCCAAAGAGTTGATTGGCCTAGTGGGTGAATTACAATTTTTTCTGGGGTTTTTTCTGTCCATGGGCTGACTACTAACTGGCATTATCTGCTTGGACTACTACTAAATTCCCCATGCCTCCAAGAAAAAATCCCAATCACAGGCCTAAACTGGACGTTGATCCAGCCCAAACAGGGGTTCTCCTTTCATCCTTCCTTCTGCCTCTCTAGGAAAAAGTTCCCTTTCCAGTAGTCCCTGCCTCAAGCCCTGTTCTCCCTTCCAGTGAGGGATGCACAGATAAAAGATGGTGCTCTTAAACACCCTGACAGGTGTTTAAGCTCCTCCTCTTTCAGTTCCTATAAAAGTCTACACAAAGGTAGAGTCAGGAACTGAAAACATTATCTGTGATGCACAAAAATGAATACAAACTGAACAGCGTACAAAACCTGAGACAACCTTAAATCTGACTGAGCACCTGTGTCTAGCTGCTATTACATAACTGTAGGCAAAGCCCCATAAATGCAGCCAAGTAGTTTTAGAAAGTTCCCAATCATCTTACTGAAATTCACAGGCTGTTTAACCTAATGAACAGATCATCAGTTGAATGGAAACCAACTGCAGCAAATGCTCTGCCATGCTAGATCCCAGCCCCTTCTGGTGGTGCTCCTCAAAGAGCTTGGTAAGGAACAGCAGCAGTCTCTTCTCCTCCTGGCCCATATGAACTTTGCACTTTGCCTTTAGGATACATGAGAGTATTTATACAGAAAGAGAAACCAAACAAATATCTTATGAATATCTCATACTTTCTACTGTGTAGAAAAATGACTGAGAGTAAATGACAGCCCTACTAAAAGAGAAAACCCCACAAAGGATACTCTACAAAAGCCCATTTAGAGCTTTATCTGGGCTAAGAGCAACATCCCTGGATTAGACTTATGAGGGTCAGCCCTGAACTTCAGAAGAACTTTACAGTTCTTGCAGCTGATCAGGAGGGATTTTCTCTTTGGCTGTCCAGTGTCTAGCTACAGTAATTCCTATCCTGAGCACTGAGGAATAAGTCTTATTATAATGGAATCGCTTCTGTGCTTCAGCATTCCTGTGTGCTTCCAGATGTCTTCACCTTACTCAAGGACCTAATGTCCACTACAGAATTTTCAGTAGTGCAACCAAAGGATAAGCAGAGCAGAAACCCTCTGCACCTTCCCAAAAGTTTTTAATTGCAACCTGAGATCCATGATCACAGGGATGCTTTAGATTTAATTAGTCACTTCTACATTTACTGGAAATCATTACTTTAAAATACAAACTGCCACCTGCTCTTGTTTGGGCAATTAAAAAAAAATCAATCAATAATCTCATAAGTTTAAAACATTTCACTTTTCTAAAAATCATCATAGGCACTTTTGCGATCCCTTGAAGAGACAGGCGAGAGTGCCCCAATAGACAGATGGCATTATCATTCAATCAACAGACTCATTATTGCTTCCTCTATTATTATAGCAGATGTCCACAATTCATAATACTCAGTGCAAGAATATTTGATTGTTCATTACCAGAAAGAGAATTTGAGATTAGAGAAATCAGTCATAACTCTGCCTTTGCTATTCCTTTGTTTATAAACCTCGTGACTTCTTCAAAGGAAGTGGAGATAACAGAAACCCATGTGAAAGATTTAACTTTTTCTATTGCAAAGGAGCACCACAGAATCACTGAATTCTCTGAGTTTGAAATGAGATTTTATATGTGCAAGTGTGCTTAAAGCAGGGTGAAAAATGGGTGGTTATTCTGGAAAAAAAATAAAAAGACACAAGTAGAGCTCAACATTGGATACCATCTCACTGAAGTGGCAGAATCTATACATGAAAGTGACAAGACTTATTTTTCTTTTTTATAATTAATTTTTGAATTGGCTTCCTTTTATTTATAGTTAAAGTTCCTGCCAATGATTGTATAGTAATGATAATTTCTATCTACAGTAAACAGGGCAACTAAAAACTATTTAATGAAAGCAGGACTGATACTACAATTAATTCTTTAGATGAGACTGAACTGTAGGTTTTTAAGACTGAATTTTAAGTTAAAATCTGCCCTGCAGATATGAAAGTGGGTCCAAGTGAGCTGGTAACAGAATTTGACTTTACTTTTCTCTCACATCATTTGACTCCCGTAAAACCCTGAGACAAAACACAAAGGTGTTGTTCAGTTGGGCAATAAGCCACTGAGAAAGATTTCCTCAGCTTTGGTGTTTTTACTGGAGTGAACCTCTCAAAGGCCAGTGCTCACTGAAGAGTAATTTGTGGATATTTTGTTCAAGCATAATACTCACAGGCACTCTCTTACCCTCGCTTTTCAATACTATCAGAAAGGAAGACAACCCCTCGGTATTTTCAGTCTGCTGACATCTACCCATATGTCAATAGTAAAATCTATGCATAATTTACTGTACACAGAAGTTTCTGAGTTTGCTGGGAGTATTGAACACAATATGATACTGCCACAGATCACAGAAGGAGACAGCAGAAGGCCATGGGTTATGAAACAGCTGTATTTCCAAAGCCCTCCCTTCTCCCCCTCATGTTACACAAATTCTGCAGTATCTTAAAAGTCAAGAACACCAGGGACATGGTGGGAACAGACTGCCTCTGTACGAGAAGGAAGTGAATGTGTGTGCCTCTGTGTGCATGAAGCAGCAGGAGCAGGCAGCAATTTTGGCAAGGGACTTGACGGCATCCGCTTTCATAAAAGAATGAGGAAGGTGGTTTTCCTGAACTAGTTTGGGGATTTGATTTAACAACCATGTAGCTCTGCTGGACTCTAATCATGGCAGTTGGGAAACCAGGCTCTTGAGGTGGTTTTTGCCCTGTGGGTATGAGAGGGGATTTTGTGCTTTCAAATGCAGAATCTTTTTCAATGCAAAGCCTTTTCTGATTTGTGGACAACAGACAATTTATTTTACCAAGACAAAATATCCACAATGAATGATCCCTCACCAAATTACATGCCTGAATTTCTAAACTATTATCACAGAAGCATCCTCAGCACCTCTTATGTTCCACTGCTTTTCACAGGAACAAAATGCCAATGCCAATGCCTCCTAATTCTAGGGGAAACTAAAAGCAGTAAGGTAGCCATGCAGTGGAAAAGAAGTTAAGCCAACAACTGAGTCCATCACTATAAAGGAATAGTAACATTAATAGTTTTCACTATTAAGATGGCATGGAAAAATCAAAATAGATTGATTAGCATTGATTAGAAAATTCATCAGGGCTTAGACAGTATCTAATATCACACCTACTGCATAATCCCTCTGTCTTTCAAAGAATAAAATTAAATCAGTACCTGGAGATGCTGTCACGAGATGCTGCTGAATCTAAACTATCCATTCTTTCAGATGCTTGCAAAGCAGAAGCTTGAGTGGGATTTTTATCAATTGAGTCCAGTCCTGACTCCTCAGAAAGTTTCATCATATGGTTCTGGTAATACAAATGGATGCTCTCCCGTGTTGGGACGTTTCCCTGTGGAAGAGAGTAGAGGCTGACATACATGGGCAGGGGCAGGTGTATTCTTTGAGCAAGCAGTTTCTTCTGTCATTCGGCAAGTAACAGATTAAGGAGTGTGCAAACATCTTCCTAGTAAATAACAAACTCCCACCCTACCCAGTTCCTTTTCAGAGTGCGAGTCAGATTCTGACTTAAACTACCATGGCCCTAAGTGTTTGGTTTTCAAGCAGAACTGGAGCAGCCCATGTGGTTTCAGGCTATGCTCAGCCACCACAACTCTGCTGGATGGACTGCAGATCCTTCAGCATGGGAATGAGGAGTGGACTGTGCCCATGGCTCAATGGGCACTCCAACGACTATTGATGGATCTCTTTTAGATAGCTTTACTGACTCTCAGAACAATCATTAGTGGCCAGTAGCAGAATTTTTAGAAAGAAAAAAACCCAAGAAACTGTTCATGTACAAACTGATCTAGATATTCATTAGTGTCCCAAAATCAAAGTTTTTTCATGAATTATGGACACACATGGAAAACCATGAAAAAACACTGAAGACCTTTACTCTTTCTCTGTGAGTTCACAATCAAACTAGTTTGAAACAACAGTTTTATTAACTGTCAGACCAGGTATGGGCACAGAATCAAATCTTTCTGGCTGTGATATTGTAATCAGAATTTTAAAGGTGTATCATAAGAATAAAACAGAGAATTTTCTGTTCTTAGGCAGAAGCACATCCAACTCATTCCACTAGTGGTTGCATTGACTTCAGATGATAGACTCAGAGGGGAGATTGCTACTCTTGAACAGTAATTTTTCTAACTTGTAAAGAAGCATTATGCAAGGACTTTTTCCAGCTAAGATGATAAAAGCAGTCTAAAATATTGCCTGTATTTCCTTTACTAATTTTAATAGTTTCCAGTATTTCAGTTCTGGTCCTCTACAGTGTCCCAAAACTATAATACTCAAAATCTGACGTTTTGTGAAAAAAAAAAAAATTAAAATCTTAAGAATAAAATTTGACACTCAGGTTTTTAATTAGGTATGTTTGTGTACAAGCTGTATTGCTTCTGCAATGATAAATGTTGGTGCCATTATGGCATCCTGACTCTGAAATGATGTCACAAGTTACATTCTAGCTTCACTGCAAGCCTGGCATAAAGGAGAAGACTTGTATCATCTTCTCGCATTTGGAAGATCTAAATACATTTCTAGTTACACTAACAACATTAATCTCCCCTAATAATGGGTTTTGCTACTATGCAGCTTGTGAAGGACCACATAGCTTCACTCTCATTGAAGAAATGTATGCCTGTAAGTTGTCAGTCATTTCCAGTGCAAGTTGAGCTACAAGAAGACTGAAATATGCACGCTGAGGTAGTTTTTGAGCTGTTTAAAATTCCATGCCTTTTCCTCCCTTCTTGAACTATTGTGTCCCCTCAGAACTGCACTACACTTCATAAGCGTTTCAGCCAAAACCTTACATCAACCTCTCAAAGAGTTATTTTTCTCATAATTTGTTTTGTGTCCAGGTAATAAATCAAATAATTTATTATTTATGGATTTATAAACCAGCAAGCGGTAAAAATGTCCAGGCTTATATTCAAAATGCATGTGTATGTGAGATTTTCATAACTTCCCTCCTCCTTGCCGTGATCTGAAAAGACAGCCTTTCATTTTTCACCAAGCTGGAAATGGCATTAGCAGACAAAAGAGACCGAAGGCGTTACCTTCTTAATCTCCCTGGTGAGCATACAGCGCTCGATCCTAAGCACGGTGGAGATATCGATGTGCTCTCTGGAGATGGAGTTAAGCCAAGCTGTAAAACTGTCCAGCGTTGCCAGGAAAAGGACCCAAGTAAACTTCAAGATATTAAATATCCTCTTGATGATGTTATCTAAGGGAGAGCAAAAGCAACAGAGAGTCAGTGAAGACAAATATCTTTTATTGTACTTTTGCCTGGAGTTAGATTAATTTTCCTTTTATTGTCTAATAATATACCAGGCTGTGAGACTCTGTCATACTAAGGAGTCTTTGAAGACGGCTGGAGGCCTTTTGGCTGTCTGGACCATTTTCCTGACTGTATGCCTAGGCTTATCATCTGGAATCCCTTTTCCACCCTGTGAGTCCTTGGTCCTGCAATCGTTAGTCATACAAACAGTTCCTGATTTTAGAGGGACTGTGTATGCACGGGTCTGCAAAACGAAATCCGAGGATTTGGGCATCTCCTGAGAGCATTCAACATCCTCAGGTCCTGGTATCTGAACAAGTGCTCAGTCAATGTGCTGAGCTGATCCTCCTCAGTGTCTAATTACTTGTGAGTGTTTCTCTCTGCATAAACTTTGCCTTTTGTGCTTGAGCCTTGCTAAGCTGAGCTTTAAATCTAACCTGCCTAAACAGCCTTTGAATATGACCTCACATAACTTTGAATCACACTTCCTTGTATTTACTGTTTTCAAAGTCTCTGTTTGTTTAAGTAGGCTACACTGTGCCATCAGTGGTCTCAGATCAACAAGCACAACTATATAAAATAATAATTATAAAACTTTATTCTTGCACCATTCTGGCGAAAGAGTACACTTTCCCATGAATAAGGCTTATGGGTGTATATCAACAATAGCAGCTTTAATTTGCTCAACACATATGTCTAAAGTTAATTACTCATTTCGGTAGTTCATTTGGCATTAATAATGCTATTTCTCATCCAAAAAGCAGCACATTCATCTTATTTTTCATCCACTCACAAACACACACACCACACAAGAATTCTCATGTAGCATTGCAAGTGTTCAAGGCCAGGCTGGATGGGGCTCTGAACAACCTGGTCTGGTGGAAGGTGTCCCTGCCCATGGCCAGGGGGTTGGAACCAGATGATCTTTAAGATCCCTTTCAACCCAAGCCATTCTATGATTGTATGAATCTATGAAACACTAAAAAATCCTTTCCAAAAGTCAGTTCCAGAGCTAGTTGTCCCTGCTAGGCTCCAAAGCCCAGAGCACCAGGTGTAAAGATGAAATTTAGATCAACCAGCCTAAGAAATAGTAGAAAACCGTCATTAATCTGCCATGCATGATGCTCTCAACAACCTCACTTCTTAGCTGTACCACAAGAGGGCATGCAAAACTCTGCAGAGTGAGTGCACAACTCCTTGGAAAGACTGCAAAAGAGAAAAGCTATAATACAGCGAAACATTTCCCTGCTCAGCAGGGTT
>VZTN01037831.1:98545-146239 GCA_013400515.1 Erpornis zantholeuca | reverse complement strand
GAACAAAATATTGTCACCTTTTTTTTAAAAAATCAGCAGGAATAAGAAGGCAAACTTTTCTCTATACCTGCATGAAAATCAGAAAGAAAAATTACCTAGAAATTAATGAGCCATTTCTATGGTCCATGGTAAGTTAAATGGAAAATGTATTAAAAAAAATAGTGCAAATACTAGAAAATTGTACAAGCCAAATAATACAAGCACATCTTATTAAAGAATTAAATAAAACATTTCTTCTTGTAATTCAGGAATGTTGTCTGGGTAGCTTTGTTTGAAAGACTTTGGCTTAGGGAACAGAAAAGCATGGAGGCAGTTTCTTGCTCTTGTTTGGGTTGAATGTTCAGCAATGCACCAGTTCTGCAGCGAGGTGAGGTTGCATCTAGATGGGAATACTCAGCTGGAAAAAGCTGCTCGTCTGCTTAGGCTTTTGAAGTTACAGACCTGAAAAACTTCTGCAGCATTTCCAAAAATTCTTCCACAAGTGAAACTCTAATCTTATAAAAACAAAAGCAGTCCTAGCAGAAGTGTTTCACTAACTTCTTCACCCAATTTCTCCAGTTAAGCCACTGCATTCAGTATCTGGTATTGTCTAACACCAACCAGTCCATATGGAGGAACCCAGATAGGAAACCTCAGATATCTTTTTAACATTACAATATCCTCCTACGTCAACACCGTCTGGCACTAAAAATGCAAATATAATAATTAACACTGCCCTGAAAATGAAAGATAAGATTGATGTGGTCTCCTTTTCTAATTTTAAATGTTATCTCTTTCTAACCCAAGGATATATTTCTCTGGCCCACCATGTTCAATAATATTTTTTTAAATTACATATATATTCTTTTCCATGAAAACCTGCTTATTTTGGGGATTATTTCTTCATGGAACAATAACTAATTTACAATTAACAATTTCTAAACCTATTTTCTGCATTTTTGTTATCTTCAGGCATAAGTGAATGAAGATGACTCTACCATAGTTTTGGCAGTGCTTAAAGCATAAGGCAAACTTACATTTTAAATTGGCAAGAAATTTAATTTCCAATACTTTTCAGGACTACTTTACAGGAACTGGCAGCTTCAATATACATGCCTGATTTTTTTCCAGATGTCAATGAGAAAGCAAATTACCATAAAGTACCTGAAATGCGGATTTTTTTCGAGGCTCTTCCTCTTCTTTTTTTTCCTCTTCCTCTTCCTCTTCACTATCCGTCTCAAACAAATAATAATTTCCACTTCTGACCACTAAGTGAAACAAAATATTTTCTTACTTTTCTGAAAAGTTCTATTCTCAACTCCCCCAAGACCTATGAACAGGTAGGCAGTCATTTAAAAATTTGTAACCAGGAGAGGTGAAAACAGAGAAGCAAGAGATGAAAAGGTCTCAGGCCATTTATTTGATGTTAGTCTGCAATACTTTGGGCATGAATAAGAACTATACAAGAACTAAGGAAAGCATCCCTATAAGAAGAAAATTTAAAGAAAATGATTGAAGTTTATCAAGTTACAAAGTTACACTTTTAGAAAAAAAAGACAAATAAGTCTAAATTTATTGGGGACTTATGATTATTTGAGGGAGTAAAAAAAGCCCAGCAGGTAAGTTAAATGAACTTACATGAACAATACCACTGGACAAAACATACAGAACTTCTCTTTAAAACACTGAGGCAATCCTTTAAACTAGGCAACGGAATGGCATTAGTTTGATGAGGTAATGGAAAACCTTGGCTTGTTTAAAGCAAATAACTTGGATTCTATTAACATGATTGCAAATGAGTTTCAATTTTTTGCCTATGGATTCAGAAATTTTCTGAAACCTTGATACAATATAGGTACACAGTGATTAAGCTAGGCCTTATATCCTTGAACAGAAGCAATGTTTTTATTTCTCAGATGGCAACGGGCCTACGTGAACAAACAAGGGAAACAGAAGAAATAAAAATAAGGTAATGAGCAAGAGAAAAATAAAAATCACAGCATTACATTCAGCAGTGAAAACTGGTAAATAATTTCCACATTTAAGCTGAAGTAGTTGAAGGAACAGTTACTTAGATGAAAATTTACAAAGTCTGGATATATGGAGCAATACATATTTATATAAAATTATATTTATCCATCATTACAGGTCTCTGGAAAATTAACAATTGTAATTCAATCATACCTTGAATTCTAGACAGATCCTGTGTGCACAGTACACATAACTACTTACAAACCTCAGGGTAAGCACGCTCTGAAATTTGACAGAATTATCTTTGGAGCATAACTTTGGCATCTAAAACTCCCTTACAGAGGGAATTTTGTGCTTCATGTGCCTAGTTATGACTTTCAGCATCAATGAATGCCCTGCAGAGGGACAGGAAGTCCACTTTAGCAGTTCTAATTGCTGCACTGAGGTGAAAAGAAAGCTTGGAAATTTCCCGGAAACAAATGGATTTTTTGGTGCTGAGTCTTCCAAGAACACCCATTTAAAATGCACTGAAGAGATAAAAGTATTTTAAGAGCAAGCATTCTGCAGTTCTCTTTCATAAAAAGGTAGCTTGTAGTCAGCAACACAAATTGTCAACACAGAGGATCAGCTGGGTAAGGTTTGGCATTGGGAAAAACCTCTACTGCAGTGCAGCTCTGTGAAGGCTCTGAGTGGCACTCAGTCAGGCTTGGAATGACTGAGCTGGCAGCAAATTAACCTACATTAATCTCCCCACAGAATTTTTAGGTTCAAGGGTGTCTGAGGGGACACTCCAATGTAGCAGTTACACCCTTTTTACAGCTCAAGAGAGAGGTATGATTGAATAGCAATAATGCATTCTTGCACACATCGAAATGGAGTAGCTGGCGTATCAGTCACCTACAAGGATTCCTGAAGAGAACAACTTTTACTAGCAACAAAATTCAGGGCCAGACTGGACTTGGGAGACCCCTCATGTACTGCAAAATGTGGCTTCCTCCTACTGAGAAAATGGACGTACAGGCTTTTCTTGTGGGATGGGATGGAGGAGAGAGAAGAGGAGCCATGCAGGAGAAAGCATAATCTCATCATCTGCTTGTGCCCAGAGGGAAAGAGCTCCCCAGGACAGCTGCAGCCACCATCTTTTGCACTACATCAGACACAACTGTGTGACCCAGGGGAACCTAAGCATGTTGTCCTAACTCCTGCTGATCTTTGTGGGACTCCGCAAATAATCCACAGGCACAGGAGGAACCACACATCCCTACAAGGGAGATGGTGAACGAGTGTCAGTGAGGAAATCCTCACCCATATTTTTTATCTGTTCTACTCAGACCCAAATTCATGACTGTTTCAATTGCTACGATACACAAAACGAGGTATCTTTCTGCACAATAAAAATAGAGCAAGTGATATAAAAATAACAGGAGAAATCTAAATTAAAAACTTCATGCTTGAGTGACTTCAATGTATACATATATACACCCACAAACTCATTTACTGAGATGAACAGCCACATGCTGCTGAATGCTGCAGTTACAGCAGTGTTCCAAAAAGAATTCGAGGGGAATATCCACCTATTCATGCCTGTGAATGCCTACTGTCAGTGCCATGTTTCACTGAGGGTGGATGCCTGCCACATGGCAGGAAACCACTGGTTGTAGGACAAGGGTCTGTGATGTTTCCCACAAGGTTTTGCATTATTGCGATGAATAATTTCATGAATGCTCAATATTTAAATATCAGAATGTAACTTGCCACCTAAGAACATTAAATAATGCGGATGAAATAAGTAAAAGCCAAAGTCAGTATCTCTCTGTGCAGTTCTTCTTACTACAAAACCAGTGGTGAATAAACAAGAGACCATATCCTGTTCCTTCAAAATCACCATAGCTTGAAATTCTATAGTAAAAACTCACAAATTTTAGTTTTTCATCTGTTTTGTCATTGTTCTTATTGAAATTACAGGACTTTTAGAGAATTTTTATTTTCATCAGGCTTTTGGAAAGGATAGGTCTCTCTAAAGTGGCAGTGTGCCCTTTAGACAAACAAAAATAGAGGCACAGTTTACTTGTGACTTGATAGAAATAAACATACCATGTTCTGTGAAACACTGCTGGCAAATATGTATCTGCTGGAGTTATAAATAAATGTATGTAGGTAAATGAAGAAGTATGTAGACATGTAAAATTATGACTTGGAGTAGCTCTTAAACTAAATGACCAAACACAATATAGACATTCATATTTTTAATGGCATGAAGCTGAGTTGGAGGAGGTTTAGGTTGGAGATCAGCAAGAAGTTTTTCACCCAGAGGGTGGTTGGGCAGTGGAACAGGCTCCCTAGGGAAGTGGCCACAGCACCAAGCCTGAGAGTTCAAGAGGCATTTGGATAGTGCTCTCAATCACAAGGTGTGACTCTTGAGGCATGCTGTGCAGGGACAGGATTTGGACTGGATGGCCCTGATGGGTCCCTTCCAACTCAGCACATTCTGTGATTCTGTGATTCTATGGTTCTATGATTTAACTCTGATCAGGGCTCTACATTTAAGTATTTTTTTCACATCTTCAGAGATTACTAAACAGCTCATGTCTGTTTTCATTCAATACACATCAAATTGAAGGACATCTAATTTGAGATTGCAGCCTCCTCAGATTTCCTGTCCTACCTAATCCATAACACAGCAAAGAACTCTATCATATGACTGGGCTGGGCTACAAACAAATTAAAATATCATAACGCACCAATTCCAGGAGTGATGCATGTTAATTATTTCTTGTGCACAAGGCTGGACATATTTTTGGTCTCATGTAAACACACACAAAAAAATGTAAATAGCAACACAACTGGCATCAATAATACTGTCACCAGAGAGATGCAGCTGAGTTCTGCTCAGCCTAGGTCTGGGAGTACTGTGGTACTCAGATTTCTACAGTTGATACTAGAACGACAGATGAACCATAAAAAAAGATGTATGGTGTGTGTGTATGAAAAAGAAATTATGACTAATCTTAGAATGCATTGGCAAACTTTCACATTCACATTTTTAAATATATTGAGCTCTGCAGTATTGGGGAGTTGAAACCTTTGAGGTCAAGACAGATTCTTTTTGGCATATGTTTATCTATTTGATATTTTTCTAAGAATGCTCAAGGTATCATGAGCTAGCTATGCTTCCAACACACAGAAGTTCAAAATATAGTGAAATTCTTTGACGATTGGAAAGTAGAAATCATTTTTTGAAAAAAAAAAACCCAAGCCTTCTATCAAGTCACAATCACAAAATCAGGCATAAAACAAAGAGGCTATGGGAATGCCTTCATTCTGGTCAAGGATATAAGGGTTAAATCCACATATTTGTAAGAGGATTGAGAAAACCTACTGGAAGCATGATCAACCCAAGGCCGCCACCACAGCTTTTTTTTGCCCTTGGCTTTCTCTTTGTCTGCATCTCCTAAAATAAAATATGTTCAAATATTAATTTTACAAAATGAGAAACATATTTCTTACACTGATTAATAATTTTTAATTTCTCTCAAAAGAGCTAAAATTTCATGAGCACATCAGATGTCAGGTCTACTGAGTACATTCAATATTAAAATAATTCAAAACCATAACCACTAAGCAGAAGGACTCTGGTTTATGCAGTAGTTAAAACAGCATTCCACTCTAAAACAGCTAAAATGTTGAGTTTTGTGTTTTAAAACATACTGCCACAGTTGACTGTAATTTACAGAGGAAAATTTCCCTCCTCTGAAATGCCCTTACATTTCAGGCTCCAAAAAAATTTAAATCCAGCTGATCCCAGATCAATGCTGGAAATGTGGCACTAGATAGGTATGATTTTATCTGTTCCCATGTTTTTAAATAATATTTAAAAGTATACTAACATTTCAGCGACTGAAAAAAATCCACTACAGCATCCAGAAAACATTGCTGGAAAAATGTTGGTGCTACCTATTTGTAAAAGTGTGGTTTATAAATAATGACTTTTATCAAAACAAACCTCTGACTCTTTTCAGCTCTTTGCCAACAGCCTGAAGTTAATGAAAAGTATCCTCAAAGAAAATAATTTTCTCTGAACCGTGTTACAGTACATAACACAGAGTTTTTCACTGAATAGAGCCTGAAACTGATACTCAGCTAACAGTGTTGTTACATGCTGGCACTTTTCAAGAACAGTTTATCCCTATCCGACTATCAGGTCTATCAGATCCTTAGCACTCAACTGCAAATATGGTACAGGAGTAGCTAATGGTACCTTCGTCATCTTCTTCAGAAACCTTCCGAATCTCGGGCCCCTCTGAGGACTCCTGGCTCATGCTTAGCATCCTCTCTTTACCCTTCTTGTATTTTTGCTGCCTGGCTTTGATGCGATCCATTCTAGCAAAAGGAAGAATCATATTAGATTTACATCCTCATTCTTTTTGAGCCGCCCTGAAAAAGGAGCATTAAACACACCCATACACACACACACACACACACACACAGATACTCTGCAGCACTTCTGAGGGAAATATTCCACACTGTCATTAATCCTGCCCTTAAACAGAAGGAGTTACATTGCTCTGAAGGGGCTGGCTGGAAGGACCAAGCATAGATATTCACTTCGTGGTCAGAGAGAGCAGGGCTTCCTGCTATCATGATTGCTTTACCTTCTCCCAATCAACTATCTTATTATCATTTAAAATTGAAAGAACCATTGTCAGGAGTTACAAAAAATGAAGCATTGAGAAAAAAAGGACTTCTGCCTAATGCAGTGCTTTTCCTGAAACTCGCCACTCTGCAGCAGGATGTGGCTGTTCCTGCACCATTTGTTCTACATCTTCATCCTTTAAGATCATTTGTCTCAACCAACACCATTGACAAATGGTGTCCCTTGGAGGTACAGTGCTACTTTTAGTGTCTCCATCAACAATACAGACAGTGGGATCAAGAGCACCCTCAGCAAGTTTGCAGATGACATCCAGCTGTGTGGTGCTGCTGGCACAGCCGAAGGATGGGATGCCATCCAGAGGGACCCCAACAAGCTCAAGAAGTCAGGGTACATGAACCTCATGAAGCTGAATAAGACCAAGTGCAAGGAGCTGCACCTGGGTAAGGGCAACTCCTGGTAATAGCACAGGCTGGGGGATGAACAGAACCAGAGCAGCCCTGCTGAGGATGACTTGGGGGTGCTGATGGATGAGAGGCTGGACATGAGCCTCAGTGGGCACTCCCAGCCTGGAAACACAACTCTGTCCCAGGCTGCAGCCAAATCAGCACAGGCAGGAGGCTAAGGGAGGGGATTCTGTCCCTCTGCTCTGGTGAGACCCCACCTGCAGTGCTGCATCCAGCTCGGGGTCCCCAGCACAGGAAGGATAAGTTGAAGAGAGTCCAGAGGAAGGCCAGAAAGGTGATTAGAGGATGGAGCACCTCTCCTATGAGGAATGGCTGAGACAATTAGGGTTGTTCATCATGGAGAAGAGAAGGCTCTGGAGAGATGTTATAGTGGCCTTCCAGTACATGAAGAGGGCTTATAGGACAGATGGAGCCAAACTTTTTTGCAGGGTCTGTTGCAAGGACAAGTGGTAATGGTTTTAAACTGAAGGAGGATCATTTTATATTGACTGTAAGGAAAAAGCTTTTACTATGAGGGTGGTGAGACACTGTAGCAGGTCTCCCAGAGAGGTGGTGGTTGGTCCAACCCCAGCATTCAAGGTCAGGTTGGATGGGGCTCTGAGCAAATTGATGTCTTTAAAGATGCCCCTGCCCATTGCAGGGGGGTTGAAGTAGATGACCTTTAGAAGGTCCCTTCCAGCTCAAGCAATTCTATGATTCTGTGATTCTATACAGGTAGGAAACATAGTGCCTGCAATCTTCTGATGATTCTGCCATTATGCAGGGTGGAAGAAGCTGTCATAAGTGGGCTTTGACACTCATAATTGGGCTAGGAAGCAGTTAGGGCTTTCCATGCATCATGGTGGAGGAGCTTTGAAATTTTTCTGCAGTTACAGTTGGCTGCATGCAAGAGAAATCAAAGTGACTTACAGGCTGGGTAAAGAGAAAGGATCTCCAGGTCACTTAAACTGAATGCAAATATTTTCAGTGAAGGTAAACATATATTTTGCACTCAAACACTACAGGAGGAACCACAAATTAAACAGAAGGAGCAGTCATGCAAGAAATTTTTCTAGGAATACAGATACCAGATATACACAACAAAATTCTAGTAACAGTAAAGCATTTCTATGAAAGAAAGTGCTAGATAAGTACCGGAAGCCAGTGTTTCTATCAAAGGAAGTGCTAGATATACATACCAGCAATCAGTTAAATAGGTACATACATATACACAGAAATACATAGAGATATATATATATAAATTCATTAAATACATACTGTCTTTTCAGTTGATCCATTGACTTTTTTTCTTCTTCGATTCTTGCCTTTACAGCTTTGACAATTGTAGCCTGAAAAAGCTCAGCACCCCTACATCAGAAATGGGGCAGAATAAAGAAAAAAGGAGATCACATGTTAAATGTTTCTAAGTTTTCCTTATGCCAACTAATCAGAGAGATCTCTATGTTCCCTCTATACATGACCTTATCTACATCAAACAAAACTAATCCAGGGCCTCAAAGAAACACTGATTGCTCTAAAATGGTAACATCATTACAGTCAATCATTTCAAGATCTGGGGCCAAATGTCATGAACCCTACTCAGCCCACAAGTTCCTCTAGCAGCTGCTCAAGGAATTCAGTTTCCAGTCCTCACAACACAGAACATAAGCAGGTTCAAGGCTGAGAAAGGATTTCTTGCACACCTCCAGGATTTTCTTATAGTCATTTTGGCATTATAGTCACCTCAACCCCCTGCCTCAGTCCTCCTGGAAGTTGTGAGCAAGGTCCAAAGCTTTTTCCAGGGCCATGGAAAAAGCATAGATTCAGCTTCACTTTTACCCTCTGAAAACTTTGGTGCTTTCAATCTGACAATACAAACCCTTGAGGAAGTTTCTGGTGTGCCAAAAGAATACGGCTTTTCATTACATTAGAAATGTAATCAGTTCATTGATTTCGATGTCTTGGCCATCCTTCCTCATTCACACATGAGCTCTTGAAGACTCTTAAAAGAGTCTCAAAGTCTCTCTCAAAGAAGTAGCCTAGAAGTAGCCTTTCTTTTGTCAGGAACTCAGTAAGAAAAGCTATAATTTTACAAGTCTACTCTTCATTCTGGATGCACATTTCCCTATATAGGAGGTATTTTGATGTCGAGGGCCTGTGCCCCTGCAGGGGTTGGAGCCAAGAGCTCCTGTCCTTGTCCTCTGCCCTGGAGATTTTCTTTCTTCTGTTCCTCAGGTTGAAAAGAACAAAGCAAGACATCTTTGCTGTTTCCTGAGTTGTTTATTTTTCTTATCAAGACCTCGGAGGCAGAGGCAGCATCCTCTGAGGACACCAGGGCAGAAAGGCCATGGCTGCTAATCAGCACCTATTTTTTATATCTTACTAACAACCATTCAAGAAACAATACGTATCTTATTTTGTTTCCAACACCAGTAAACCCTCATCTTATTGATATGTCTTTTCAATACTAACTTTTTTCCACCAACCAACACACCACAGGAACTGGTGTCAGAGAAGAGAGGAAGAGAATGAGGAGAGAGGAAAAGAAGAAGAAAGAAGGAAAAAACCACACCCCAAAGCATCCATCTTGTCCCTATGTAATACATAGAGCAAGATCCTAAAACTACAACTAAACTCTCTGTGGTACACTAAACAAAAATCTCTTCACCTCTCTGGTGCATTCAGGTTCTCCCAAAAGTGGAGGGAACTTCTCCAAAAGCCTAGGTCGCTGGCTAGGCCACTTTTGAGGAGCTCTGGGGATATAAAGAAACCACCAGAGGAGCAGGAGAAGCTTTCAGGCTTCCCTGGACTCCGACATTTCGATACTCATGATTTTGCTTTATCTGTTTTCAGTGTGAACTCAGGATACTAAAAGAGCTACAAAAAGGCCATATGTAGCAAAACTGGGCATCAGCACTGAAATTCACCCCAGAACAAAAGCCTAAGAGATGCAATGTGGGGTGGAGGTGTAGGTCTTTTGGAAGCCCTCTTTACAGTGCTGTTTAGTATAGGCAGCTAAAAGTGTCCCCTTCTTAAAATGATCCCTGGGAGAAGAAGATAAAAACTACTTTCTTTCAGAACATGCAAGCCACATTTTGCCCTGAAACACAGTCAGAAATCAATGTCTGTATGTTTTTCAAGGGGGAAAAAAAGCCACAATACATTTAATCCAATATTAACAAAACTAATTTCTTAGAAACCTCATTGAAATTAAAACCAGGATTTCATTCCTCATCTGCCTTCTTATTATAAACCAGAGGAATGTTTGTGCTAGTGATGGCTATGAATGGATGCTTGTGGTGCAATAGGCCCAACGAGGTTAACTCTTCCTTGTCGAACCTAGACAGTGTTCAGTGTTGTGACACCTGCCAAAAGTCTTCCCATTTCTTCCCAAGCCTGACGTCAGAACTTTCCTGTCTTCCTCCTCCTGTGACATTTCTCGAGGACTTCTAAGGACAATTGTCTCAAACAGGCAGAAATCATCTTTCCAACACTTAGAAACTCTGGCATTCTCTCTCATGCACACTGATGTTGAGAAAATGCTGCAACACACATGAACTTCCAGAGCTTTTAATAGGAGCAGCAGATGGTATTTGGTAGAAAGAATGGTTTAATTCTATTAGATTCTCAATTTGCTTTCTTGTGCATGCTTTGTCAAAGGTGGGTTTGCAGTCATGAATTTAGCATGGATTGTTTAAATCAATGTTAAAGGATTGTTTTGGTACTACCCATCGTAATCAGTAATTAAGTACTGCCCCATGAGAGATTTGAGCTGTTTAATTTGATTTCTTTGAAATTGTCTGTTACCTTGATGCTAGGATCTGAGAAGCTTTTATATCTGCAACCACATGAAGGAAGTAGTAACTCATGAAGACTCTTCTCTGCAGCAGCAGGAAAGCAAAGCATATACTGTCCCAAATGATTCCTGCTTCTCCGCTGGGCAGTTTACAATCTAGATTGCTTGTTGCTGGAAGAAGACACCATCAGAGTTAAGTATTCTTTTATAATGTTTAATCAATTAAATAACCTTAGCATTTAAAATTATTTGAATTATTTTAATTGGATTTTTCTAAAGAAAATTGCCATGCATTTCCATTTGAGGTATACCATAATTTCTTTTACAGCAAACCAAAAAGCTTCCGATAATATGATGTCCCATGACAACTGAGAATTCATTAGAGGTGAACCATTTGCATATAAACTCATCCTACTTTACTAAGTACTTGAAAATAAAGAAAGAAAAACGCATATTTTTTGTTACATTGAATTATTTGATTTCAGTGTTTCCCAAAATGGCATATTTAAATTTTTTCTTCTCTTCAAAGTGACTTTTTCTCTCATTTTTAAATTAAGAACACTATCAACAGGAGAAAGAAGTGGTTTATTTTTGTCAAAATGAATTTTTGTCTGTCACCATCTTATATTTTTATTTTTCCTCTCCACAACTCAGTTCAATGTTCCTTTCCATTGCATAAGAGAAGAAATATTTGAAACCACAAAACTGCTTCCTTTGGGGTAGGAGGAGACAGGCAGAGAGGAAATCCCATTCCTCCTACCTCTAGATTTTGGCTTGGGCTACTTCTTTCTTTCTTTATTCTCTGTAAGACAGTTCTCTTGGGGATATTAAAAAATTAAAACTGGGTTTTGTGGAGCTGGACTATAAACTACATGGCCTATGCTGCCCTATACGAGGCAGTAGAAGAACTCAAGGGACAGGCTCTGGCTCAAAGCTGGCTTTTCGAGCAAGCAAGCCAATCTAATGGCTCTGGAAGGTCAAACTCCAAGAGCTTCAAAGCCTGCTGTGCCCAGCCCCTGGCGGGGATCAAAAACCTGTGTCTTAGTTTCTGTTTCTGCCCAAAAGGTTTTGGATAACACAAGAACTTCTGGGCACCTTTCATCCTGTGAATTTGCATCTTCATATATACCTTCTTTTCCCCTATTCCACACTTAGCTATTAGGATCAATCATGATGACAGGAATTCAGAATTTTGTTGCAGACTCAGCAGCAGGAGAGTTTTTTAGGATGAAACAGTTCTTTAAATTTGGAAAAAAACCCAAACCAAACCCAAAAAACACTAAGAAAACCCTAGGTGTTTTCAAAGTGTTAATCCAGGGTGTCAGGACAAAGTGGAGACAAATAGCTCACTGAGAGGTGAAGGGTTTTGCTCTCCATACTTCATTCATCCTTTCTCTCACCTCCATCCACAGACATTATCCACTCCACTCCTTTTATCACCACATGAGCATAATCAAAAGGAAAAAAATTGCCTAAACTTGGTATACACGCAGAAAAATTACCACTTTCATGCCATTTCAGTGAGCTGAACTGGTTTACCCTGTGAACCACTGAACCCTGGTACACAGGGAGGAGTGGGAGCCCACACTCCACACAGGGAGTGCAGCTGGGAAAAGATGCTCTCTCCCTGCAGTGATGGTGAGCTGACATTTTAGCTCAAGTTGTACAGTAAACCAGAGTATCACACCACCTGCATATACAGGGAAACTGAGTTAGGTGCCAATATCAGTGAATGGTTCATTTACAGCAAACGCTGGCTGTGGGTGGATGTATGGGGATGGTGGTAATTTTCTCTGTGTACATTTCTCCCTTGATTCTATGAAATATTTTCAATATTTTGTGTTGCTAATCAATATAAGACCAAGATTTTTCAAAAGGTAATGTGTCAAGAGAAGGCACAACTTAAATATGGTAGAAGCTTTTAAAGGTGATTATTTATAGAAAATTATGGAGAAAAAAAAAGCTATACTTACGAATATGGTAGCCTTTAACTGTACAAGCCAGGCTAAATGCCTGAATCACCCAGCAACTATTCTTAATTAATGATTCAATGTAGCCACATGCCCCTATCTGCAAAGTAAAAGGACAGTTTCATATAACAAGACATAGCAAAAGTAAAACTAAGAAAAATTGTGTCTTTTTAAATTACATGAGAAATAATACTGCCAAGGGTGGTCAGATTATTTTCATTACTAAAAGAGTTTGGGAGAAAGAGTGGCTTTACCAGTGACACACAAACTTAGAGAGATTTTGATTTTTTGATTATCAGTGAGATAGGAGGTATGTGGGGTTTGTTTGTGTTTTTGCACAGAAAAGGACACATCTGGCATACAATGTGATGTCAAACCAAGCAACTTTTATAAATCACTGACTTAATCTTGCAAACATACATGGACAAGCTTAAGACACACATAGCTACATTGAATTCCCAAGCATAAAGTGAAGCACATATGTAAGCATTTAGAATATTTGCAAATTCAAACCACCCATAAATCAATTTTATTTCAGTATAGTGACTTAAATAAATGTAAAAAGAAAAATGTCTGCTCTTTGCAGTCCAGCAGTAAAAATGTTCAAAGCTAAAAAGAAATTGCCAGAAATAAATCTAAATTTATCTTTTAAAAAGATTGAAATTACTGGCTTGTCTTAATCACCTATTAATGTCACTGCAAGAATACATATAAAAGAGTTAACTGATGCAAGGAAATATGTAATATTTTGCAGAAAAATTTAACATTCAATTATCAAATACATCTGTTTCCACCTGAAATTCACACTAGTTCTAAAGGAAACAGTACTGGAGTTTGTAAGTTTGTAGCCAACTTCATTAATTACATTACATCACAGGACTGCATCTCGTACTAGGTTTGAAAATTCTTTCTTTAAATAAATCGTCCAATTAAATGTGCACTATTTATCAACATGACTAATCTTCCACTTCTTACTCATTTTTCACTCCACTGAGATTTTCATGAGACTTCTAAGGAGAGACTTCATTAGGCAAAGAAAGCAGAACCTGGCCCTTTGAAAAGAGCTCGCGAGCTTTCGCAGAGCCCGCGGAGTACGTGGGCACACCATGTCCCATGATGGATACGCACTGCCTGGCAGTGCTGAGCTGAAATGGACACTGCTTTGTGCTTCCACAGGGCTGTGGTCCTGAAAAAGGATTTTTAATGACCACTCAATGCACTGTGCACACTTCCAGTGAAACTGGAGTGCTGAGGGCAGAGGAAAGGCGAGAGCTACCTACCGACAGGATGTTCTTCATGGTGATCACAAAGACGTTGTAGGCAATCAGCCAGTCCCAGTAACGCAGAATGCTCCTGATGGGCTTCAGCAACAGGTCTCCACCAAAGAGAAGGAAATAGAAGCAGGCCACCAAGTAGCCCATACAGAATATGCTGATCCTTGTGGTTCCCGTGATGAAGATTATGGTAAGCACAAACCAGAAGAGGTAACTAAATATTATCACCTTATACATGTCTAAGTAGGACCTGGAAGTAAAATAAGGAGAGAAAGATACCATGTTTTTTCTGAAGGCAATGTTATCTTCCCTCTTTCTGCACTAGTGGCTGACACTTGTGCCTAAGGTCTTCTGGGCACTCTCACAGTTCAACATTTGTGCAGGTGCTCAGCACTAACACCACGGTCAGGGGATTTGGTTCATGCGTGGGTTTGCCTGGCTCATACACTCCACTCTAGCTCCTGCCTGTGTGTAAGCACCTCCCTACACCTGGCCAGGGCACTGTGCTTGCTGCAGGATCAAGCCTTGTATCATGGAAAGGAGGAAAATGTTCTCACCAAGCTTCATGGTGGAGGGATATTATCTGGCAATGCTATATATGCGATCTAAAGGCTGTCTGAGATAATCTTTTAAGAAGGCTGAGAAATAGTACAGCAAATCTATTTTAAAAAGCCAACTACAGTACACCCCAGCAAACAATTCCATATTTATTGATGACTTAGGGAATTCAGCCTGGTCAAAAGGCCAGTTTTCAAAGACAGCTGCTAAAAATACCTTTCTCTAATGGAGATCAACTGCAAAAGTTTTGAGGGGCAAAAGGTTTCTACAGAACAGAAATGTGATAGAATTTACTGAAACGTTTTCCAGGAAGCTATGAGACAGAGCTATCTGAAATCAGCCTGGCCCACAGTGGGAAAGAGAGAGAAACAATTTGGTGTTTTCAGATTCCTTAAAATCTTGACTTAATATTGACTCAGTGAGCTTTCAAACAAGAATATCTGCCAAAGGCAATACCAAATACTACATATAGCTAAACACTGCAAAACCAACTAATTCTTAGCTTCCTCCCATTTATAGTGTTTTGATTCCAAATCTAACTGTGTTTTCAGAGTCTGCTCACCCAGGCTGTGAAACTACATTTGTCAGGAAACCAGGCAGGGAGACAGAGCTACAGGACTGCACATTCACCTAAGCCAAACTGTGTAAGGAGTAAATGAACTAAATGCACTGTATGAAGCCACATAAAAAGGCCCCTGCTGCTTGATGTTCTCAGGCTCAGAACTTTCTAGGAGTGTGTATTTATAGTGCTGCATTTATAGGCCTGTATTACACATCTCACCAGAGAGACATTTAATGAATAGTAACAAGAAAGCTCCTTTATGTTTATTTCCCATGAATATTTAAGAAATTTGTAACCTACAGCCTGTTAAATATAAAAATATCAGGACTTTGGAGATGTTACTGGGTTCTGGGTGATAAAACCTTAACAAAGAATCAATATGCACTTGGAAAGTAAGGAAGATATCAGTTGTAGAGGTCTTCATTAACCTAATAAGCACTGGAAATGGTACTCTCATTGTTTCTCCAGAAAATAATACTCTGTTTGAAATTCCTTTAATAATAACTTTTGGTGGGTGGGATGGCTAGGAAGAGATCACTTACTTGACACTGGTCCATTTCAAAAAGCTTGTCCTTTGCTACCAACACAATGCATTAGTATCTTTTGAGAAAAGCCCAAAACAGAACTGAATTCATCAAAAAAACAGCAATATCTTAACACTCTCCAATAAAAACAAACTCTGACTCAGAGACAACTGGGACTGTCTCAATCCAAACTTCCCAGCATATAGAAATGGAATTTTCTTGAGTCACAGTCAGCAGCAGGTAACACTCTTAGATTAAAACTTCTGGAAATTAGAAAAAGAAGACAATAATCCAGCTTTTTTTCACTATAATGGTAGCAATTAGCTACATTTTAATAGTTGTCTAAAATATTAAATATATCTGTTCTTCTTATATCCAAAATATACATTAAATATAATAGCCTGGGGCATCTCTGAACCAACCAAACAACAAGACTGGATGTAAAGGTAAACTTCTCAGAAGGCAGGAGGCAATACAACTGTGTCGAGTGACAAATAATGTAGCCCTTGAAGATAGAAAGCAGTCTTGGACTATGGACTTTCATAACTGTGCAGTTGCAAGCAAGTCCAACAATAAAAATGGCTCCCAAGAATTCATCTCGGAGTGGAAATCTTACAAAATGGTGTTTGAACAAGTCTGCCAAGACACACCTAACCAGTGAAGATCACCAACCATCCAAGGTACTTCTGTGCTATCCCAAGAAGAATGCCACATTGAACACTATGGAGAGAACCCCTCAAGTTCTTTCAGGTAGATAAAATTTTCCTGAAATCATGCTTCTTTCAGCTACAATATGCAAAATCTTGTCTGTTACAGCATGTCTGCTCATGCATGCCCCTAATTTTCATTAACTGCTCATATTGATATGGCCAATGCTGTAAGAGCAGGAACAAAGAAGTGTCTTGGTGGGGAGTTTTCAACATATTGATGGCAGAATGATTTTTTACTTTTTCTTTTATACACCTCTTACATACTCTTTTATATAGTTTTATGTATTCTTAGTGCTTTTAGCCTACATACTTGTAACTTTCCAAGCCTGATAACTTAGCTAAGACCCACTGTACCAGGCCAGGAGACCAAACAGTCTGGAACTCCCAGACACCAAGGTCCTCTCCAAAACACATTTTTATAAACTAAGATAGGTCCATCCAGGGGGGAAGGTTCCTCAGAATGGGGGGTTCACTCGAGCCTCTCATTGGGGGATCTTTGATAAATATGCTTATTTTGCAAGGCCTGTAATTGTGTGTATTTTGGTGTGAGGGTGGTGCATGCATTCTTCAGGGCATTTCACCTGGATGAAGCGCTGTATCCCAGGATCCTGAAATAAATACTGAGGTAAAAAAACCCTTTTCCCCATAAATGATATTTTGGCTTTAATTTTAAGACCAGGGAAAGGCATCCTATTACCTGTCAAATCATTTGACATGTTCCCATACTTAAATCTTTAAACTCTGCCTCAAAGCCCAGAAAGTTAGGAAGTGAGGACTTTCAGTTCCTTGCCCTGTGATCATAATGCAACAGTGGGAGGCTGAAGGACACAGGCACCCCAGCAGTTAAAAGATTCTACACAAACCCATCAGGACAGTAAAGGTGCTTGCCCTCTGTTTAAAAGCTTCTACAGAGACAGGAGAAAATGCTTCATCTTGGATAGAATATACTGTGATTATATGGGTTCACTGCAGACCACACAGATCATTAGTTTAATGTCATGTAAATCCAAGTGTTCTTTAAATCTCCATTCATTCACCAAGAGCAAAAGGCGACCCTCAGGATGTGATATTTGACAATACACCTTAGAAATCTGTGCAGGTGCTTCCCAAGGGGACAGTCCCACTCCTCTTCATCCTTTCAGCTCTGCATTTCAGCCCCTTTTTTTGGCTTTGGCTCTTTGAAATGGTTTCAAGAAGAAAATTTACAAAAGCCTATTTATTTTCAGGGAGGACAGAAGGAGGGGATACTTTTCTGCTCATTCAGCCTCCAAACCTACTCAGTGCTGGTGTGATGAACGCAGAAAGGTGGGAGGGTGTAGTAGGAGGCTAGGAACAGTCACACATCTGAGGAAGATTAACCACTACACCAGTGCACCAAAAGCATCAAACTCTGCCTTTTGGTAGCATGACAGCCTCTGAATGAGAAATTACACAGAAGAAACCTGAAAGATTAATGAGAAATAAAACCCACTGATTTTCCAACCATGTCATTAGTATAACCCACTAATACCCTGGAAAACATTTTGGAAAAAATTACAGTATTGATTTTTGAGCTCAAAACCAAGGAAGACAAAGTCTGAAGTTCATTCCACACATCCATCAACACTATTGTAACCTCAGATGGTTCTCTATATCAAATTATCTGCTTTTCTTTTCTGAAGTTTTATTGGTCTTACCATGATTGTTTCAATATTTTATTTCCACAGGAATTAATTTTTAACTGTAATACAATCCAGCCTGTTGCAGAGAGATTGCTCTAGGTGTAGTTTTTTTCCTGGCATGCTACATGATGTGTTTGGCTATGACCACTCTAGTGTCTGGACCTTTGCCTGCAGGCACCAAGAGGTGCTGATGCTGCAGCCGATAACCCCTTTCAGGAAAGGCATTTGTCCTCAGCCAGCACTTTGAAATTTAGGGGAAGAACACACTTCTGCTCACACACTGGTGAGAGCCTATCGTGGTGACGGATGCAGCTCAAGGCTTCTTCTTGCTGCTGTTATGTAGCTTCGCTGTTTTCCCTCAGCAGCCCCCTGCTTTGTTTTGAGTGTGGTACTCACCTCCAAGGCTCCTCCTGTAGCCCTCTTCTGATAGTTACCTCCTGTCTCTCCTCCAGACATATTGTCCCTATAAGTGTTATGTAAGCTACACCTACTCACAAATTTCTTCTTTCTCTCTTCCATTCCTTACACTCTTAGCAGCACGTGTCACCCTGCATCAAAGCTCATTTCCCCTTCTAATCCCAACACTGCTGATTTCTCACCAAGCTTCCATCCTCAAAGCCTTTCCCTGGAGTGCTATTTCAGCTCTCAGAAGGCAGTTTCATTGATTTTCCCCTCACCAACAGCAACATACAATCTTCTGAAACCTAGCTCCTTTTTTCAACGTTCTTTCAATTTTTCCTAGCTCCTTTATTTCAATGGACTTCTTCAAACCTAGTGTTGTGCATCCCACAGGTCTTAATTCCTACTATTTTTGTTAAACCCTCTCCAAGGATTGATATTCTTTTACTATTACTTTCTTACCATCAAAGTCCTCCTTTCATGCTTACATCCCCTTTAAAAATTCCCAAATTCACAACTGTGTTATTTGTTGAGGCTCATTTTATTAGAAACGGAATGTTTATTGGCTTTAAAAATCAAATATGACAGGAAGCCTGTAATGTTCATTTGCAGGTCTTATCTCACTAAGTCAGAACACAGTTCCAAGACTGGCATTAGAGCAACCTTTCAGCAACCTGATTTCCCTCATGATGGTTCTCAGAGGACAGGTATTAAAGAGGACAGTTCAATGACTGTTTCTGCTTTTAAGTGGAAAAAAGCAGGCTACAATCCCAAGCTCTTTTTCCCTGACAGTGTCTAGGAGAACGTCTGAAAACTACTTCGGAACTGAAATGAGAATTTTCCAGCGTTAGAGACTGTGGGAAAGGATTATCCTCAGTGAGGTTGCTTTAAATCCTGTATCATTCTAAAAGCTCCTATTTCTATTCTTTGTTCTTATTTCTGTTTCAAAGCCCTTTGGATGTGCACTCTCTTGGGGTCAAGCATGTATCCCCTGAGAAATCTGGGGGTGGAAAGACAAGAAAACTTCAGGAAATCTCTTACTTAGACTGTATTTATCATTGTTGAACTCAAGTATTTCTCCAGAGAGAAGAAAATGAAGCATTTTGGGAATATGTTCTTTTTCTTCCACTGTTTATGTTGCAGTTAAAAACTTTTATCCGTGCCTACTAGAACAGTGACCAGCTAGTACCTTCTCAAGGGAAGTGATACTTCAGAAAGGGTGCTTCGGTCTGCAGCTGCCATTCTTTTACATAGCAGTAAATACATATCAAGCTTCTCAGAAAACCCAGGAATACCAAGCACAACTCTTTTTAAAATCCTTTTTTTCTGCTTCATAATTAATTTATAACCAGGTTGTCTTCTCTTATTGTTTGGCTCTTTCTGACTGACTTTTGGAGAAATGCCATTATTAATTTCACTTGCTCGGATAAGGTTTGAACCTGAAGTTCTTGTCCATGTTACTAAATATTTAGACCCTTCTGAAACTTCTGTTGAAAAGCACAAGAAATATTTTTAGACAAAGCCCTTTCAGTTCCAAATTATCTTGGATGGAGGCCAGATACATACATTTTCTTCTGAGGTAGATCTTCAGTGGATTACCAGAGTTTGAGAGTCCTTCTTTTAAAACATTTATAACTCTTAATAAAAGATTCAGTCACTTTAAGGTACTGTCAGCTGTTCTCTGGTGCTTCCTTGAACCAAATTGGCATTTAGGATTGCAAACGTGCAGTGTAACCTCTCAAAAATACCATAATCTAAAGCCTGGGATAATCTACATTGCAGTGAAAGCATCGAAAGAGACACTTAAGAGCTCAAAGAAAGGTAAGATACCTTTGAGAACACAAGAACTTTTACACAGTTCATACTAAAGGAAGGTCTGTTTATAGTTAGAGACACCATCCTACATATTCCCATTAGAGATTCATGCAGCTAACATTGCAAACAAACAAACAAAAAAAGAGAAGTTACACCGTAAAAAGGGGTGGAAGGAAGACCTGGGGAACTACACATGAGTGAGCCTTCCCCCTGTGCTTGGGAAGATCATGGAGAAGGTGTTCATGGAAGCAATGTTAAGGCATATGGAAGACAATAAGGTGATCTTAGCATGGCTTCACTAAAGGAAAATTGTGCCTGCCCACTCTGGTGGCTTTCTATGATGGAGTGACTGCAGTGCTCTATAAGGTCAACAGATAGAGAAATGTCATCTACCTGGACTTCTATAAAACCTTCAAGATGGTCCTACACGACATCTTTATTTCTCTAGGTTGGAGTGACATGGATTTAACAAATGGGCTATTCAGTGGATAGAGAATTGGCTGGATGGATTCAGCCAGAGAGTTGTGGTCAAAGGCTCTATGTCCAGGGGGAGGCAGGTAACAAGTGGTGTCCCTCAGGGCTCTGTCCTGGGACTGGTGCTCTTCAGCAAGGACACAGAGAGGGGGATCAAGTGCACCCTCAGCAAGTTTGCAACTGGCAGTAAGCTGAGATGCGCAGTTGGCAAAAAAGAAGAATGGGATGCCATCCTGGACAAGCTTGAGAAGTGGGCCCATATGAACCTCATAAAATTGAACAAGCCCAAGTGCAAGGTCCTGCATCTGAGTCAGGGAAATCCCACACATGAGCACAGAGGAATTCATTGACAGCAGCCCTGACGAGAAGGACTTGGGGGTACTCATGGATGAAAAGCTGGATGTGAGGTGACGGTGTGCACTCACAGCCCAGAAAGCCAATTGCATCCTGGGCTGCTTCAAAAGGGATTGAGGGAGGTGATTCTCCCCCTCTACTTTGCCCTCATAAGATGTCACCTGGAGTACTGTGTTCAGGTCTGGGGTCCTCAGTCTGAGAAAGACAAAGACNTAATGGGATGCCATCCTGGACAAGCTTGAGAAGTGGGCCCATATGAACCTCATAAAATTGAACAAGCCCAAGTGCAAGGTCCTGCATCTGAGTCAGGGAAATCCCACACATGAGCACAGAGGAATTCATTGACAGCAGCCCTGACGAGAAGGACTTGGGGGTACTCATGGATGAAAAGCTGGATGTGAGGTGACGGTGTGCACTCACAGCCCAGAAAGCCAATTGCATCCTGGGCTGCTTCAAAAGGGATTGAGGGAGGTGATTCTCCCCCTCTACTTTGCCCTCATAAGATGTCACCTGGAGTACTGTGTTCAGGTCTGGGGTCCTCAGTCTGAGAAAGACAAAGACCTGTTAGAGTGAGTCCAGAGGACATCCAAGAACATGGTCAGAGGGATGGAGCACCTCTCCTACAAGGAAAGGCTGAGAGAGTTGGGGTAGTTCAGCCTAGAGAAGAGAAGGCTCTGGTGAGATCTCATTGCTGTCTTGTAGTAATTAAAGGGGTCCTATAAAGAAAGGAGATAAGTGTTTACACAGGCATGCAGGGATCAGACAAGGGGAAGGGCTTTAAACTAGAAGAGGAGAGATTTAGATTAGATGTTAGAGTGAAATTGTTTACTCAGTGTAATGAGGCACTGAAGCAGGTCACCGGAGTTGTGACTGCCCCATCCCTGCAAGTGTTCAATGCCAGGTTGGATGGGGCTTTGAGCAACCTGATCTAGTGGAAGGTGTCCCTACCCTTGCTAGGGAGGTTGGAATTAGATGATCTTTAAGGTCCCTTCCATTTCAATGCAAACCAGTCTATGATTCCATGATTCCCTGTTCAAATATTTACATCATAAACAGGAATTTCCCTTATTCCTGAATGCATTAATTAATGGGTTTTCTAGTAATTCATGATTCATTTCTCAAAAAAACCTGTCCCTCTTGTTTCTTTCTCTGCCTTGTTCTTTTCATTCTTCTCCTTATTCACACAACTAAAGCTGTCACATGAAATGGTTGCACAGATTTTGGCATTCCGGTGGGACAAATATAAAGCAATCACAGTTTATTTGTTCAGCTCACCACTACTAATGGGTTCTCATATTTTCTGAGGCTTTTTGTACAATAATATCGGCAATATTACCTACTGCCTAACACATGCAGCAAACTGCCAATTAAATGGTTGCATATTGTTAATCACCTCTCCACAGGTCTCCTTGGTCAGCACATGCCCATCAGTGTCTGAGTGGATGTCCTGCCACCAATGGCTTCAAGTTGATGTTCATACACATGAACCAAAACACAGAAATTAACCCAAAGGGTTGTGGAGGGGCAGCAGGCCAGTTCTGCTTGAGCCTTATTTTCCACTATAAATCTGACTCTGATTCCCATCTAAAATATTCAAAGAATATCCTCTGTGTTTCAAAGTTTTCATATTTGTCCATTTGGGAATATCTTATACAGATGACCAGATTCCAGAGAACATAGAAAAGATGCCAAAAGAGGCTGTTTAAAAAGCAGTGATTTTCTTGCTTTTTCTCTTCCGAAGACAGCTTTAAAACACATTCTCATCATTAATGAGTTTTTTTCACAATGGTTTTTTTCCTGGACTAAGGAAGGAAAATTCAACCTTTCTGCCAGAAACCAGTGATGGTCTTCAGCAGTGATCAAAAAAATCAGTGTTCCTGATGCAGCTACTGCATTAACCTTTGCTAAGATGGACACCAGTGGCAAGAGAAAACATCCAGCAATCTCCACTACATTTCCTCTCAACCAAGCCCTACTCGTCTTTTAGATATCTTTTAGAAAGCCTTCTTACTTGATGGAGCATTTTGAAGACAGATTAATACTTCTCTCTTCCTGCTTATCTTGCTGAATCTAGAGCACTGGGTCCACTGTGTAAACTGCAAATTCTCAAGGGGCAGAACTGTTCAACCTTTGCCCAGTGGTGACTATAAATCTCTGGACAAATGAGTCAATTGAATGTTTCAAAAGTATCCTTTTCAAAACTATTCCAAGATAGGTTTGGCAACCAATCATAACAGAAATAGCAGGATCGTCCTAAAGATCTTGAAAAGGAGTTCTAGTGATACCACTTGTCTGGTAAAAGAAATAAAAGTCTGTCATTAAAAGGAAGATTTTTATGGACATTAGTTCTAGGTATTTTTCTATTCCTTTCATACTCAGACATCTGTTGGCAACATGCATTCATAGGTCAAGTCTGACAGAACACCTCAACTAAGAAATCTAACTCTTCCCATTTACTTTTGTGATACTGCAAAACTTTCAGAGACAAATTCAATTAAGAGCATGCCCAGAACATTTTAGAAGAGCTGAGCTAATCTGTGTTTGCTGAAACGATCACAGAGGAGCAGTTCCATTGTTTGAAGGCTATTCAGAAGAGACTGCCTCAGGCTCTGCCCCTTTCTATATCATTCACCTTCTTAAAAAACCTTGTATGCAATGGTCAGGAACAGGAAGACATGTCAGTTGTCCTTCCAAGACACTTTTAACGTTCCTATGCCTCGATGAAATACCACAAAGGATAGTCTCTTAGAGCATTGTTTTGATGGTGCTTAGACAACGACTCAGAGGGACACAATTGATGACTTTTTGGGGTTAAACACATACACGGGAAATGGCAGACTACAGTGGATTCCTTCTAACATGTCTGTGTTTGGGGGAAAATCAACAGAGCACTTAAGTCCAACATAAGTGCTGCCCACTGGGCATTTATGGAGGGAAATTAAAATTTGAGTAGCAAGATTCTTTCTGAAGCTGGAAATATAGAGGGTTAGATTAATCTAACAGCTGAACTACCTTTTTATCCCAAGATTTCTAAATCCACATGTGCACAGATAGCATGCATGAACTCGTGACCTAAAGGTGAACATTTTGCAATGTGTTGGTTGCCTAAGACAGAGGTGGGACATGATGATCTTAGAGGTCTTTTCCAACCTAAACAAGTCTATGATTCTGTGAATGCAGGCTTTCAGGCAAATTTATCACTGAACTCCTCTGGAGAGCACTTAAAACAATCATCAGTTTTAGGAAGACATGTTTGCATCCACCCTGTTCTAAACCAGATGCTGATTACCCAGAAATGAACTATCTGCTGTCTCATACAGCAGTATGTTAGATGGGAACATACATGAATACAAATTCCATGTAAAACTGGAAGCTGTGAGAATGACTTTTACCCTAGTGAACTTTATGAAAATGAAGCACTGCATTTTCCAAGTGTTTAAGTTTCAGTTTTTACCGGCAGTGAATGAAGTCAGGAACGGGGTTATGCTGGCTAAAAGAAGCTGCATCGAGATTCATGCAGATTTCCACATTGTCTCCAGCCATGATTCGTACTGCAGCTTTA
The DNA here is from genome assembly GCA_013400515.1 of Erpornis zantholeuca. NCBI lineage: Eukaryota > Metazoa > Chordata > Aves > Passeriformes > Timaliidae > Erpornis > Erpornis zantholeuca. Next base: position 121,533 of record VZTN01037831.1, on the reverse strand, counting down.
TTTTCATCCTCAAATGTCTGCCTTTGCAAGGATGCACACAGAAGCAGCATGAAGTCATCTAGGAGAAAGCAGTGTTTGGAAGGAAAAATTCAGTCATCAGCACAGGTGTAAGGAGAATTGTAATATATTATAATGTTGTTACCAGACTGTTTTCCCACACTTTGAACCCCCAAGACTGAGCAGTTTTCAATGCATTTAACTCTGAATTGAAATTTATTAACGTATTTAGGTTTTTACTTGTCATGTTTTATGGCTTTTATGAAGAAATAAATGAGAAAAGGGGAAATATTCATACATTTTGATGTTGAATTTTTTAAAAAGGGATACATGAAAAGGAGATGCAAAAATTATTAATTCTGTGAATTTTTCTACTACTTTTGAAGCCATGCTTAGTATTCAATCTCCCATAAAATATGTCATCTTGCTACTGAAGAGTAAATAAAAGGCTGGCTTCAAATTCCACTGTAAAGATGATTTAAGCAAAGGACATACAAACACTTGATAACTATGTGCTAAAATACTTACACACAAGGAAGACAGGGTTTGGTCTCACAATGAAGTCTGGAAAGTATAACCACTTTATGATGTTGGAGTTGAAGTTGGCATTGCCACTTCTCCATGGATAGTCTGTGTGACAGAAGCATGCGAAAAATCAATCACTACTTTATAACAATCACTTAATCCTTTTCTTCAGAATACTTACCAATTTTCCAGCACTTTTCTATAAAAGCAAGTAGCAGTAATTTTCCATAAAGGCTGTCCTTACCTTTACAAGGAGCAGGTGGGATGCCAATGCAAAGGAAGTACTGGAATGTAATGATGCATGCTAGAAAACAGCAATATTTTGGCCAAATCTCTGCAATAGCTTTTCTCCTACGTCGATACAATACAGCAATCAGCCAGAAGGCATGAATCATTGCATAAAAATCCATCCTCTGGCCAATTACATTCACTGACAGAAGAAAGCAGGTCTGGAAACAAAATAAACAAACTTAAGCAACTTTAACAACCTCATGGCCAGTCAATGAAGCAATAACAAATTATTGTGGATCCTGACAGAATGCTTGGACACGTGCTGTGTCTGACTGCAGGAACCCTGTGCAAACCAACATGCACTCCACCCAAACACACAAATTTTTGGCACTCCTCTATCTAGAGCAGGTTTCCATTATATGATATCTAAAGATACAGAAAGGAAAGAGCCTTGTCACAATAGCTGATGTGTGAAACATTTAGCTGTTGCCAAGCAAAGAACATAATTACACAGCCATATATTTTGATAGGACATACAGATGTGGAAAAGAAGAGGAACTATTAAGATTGGTAACAACTAAAACATATCCTCATGTAGGAAATGGACAAGGTATTTAGGCCATACAGCTTCTACTGGTGATAGACAAATCCAGTCAATTCCTGCAGGACAGATTTAGTTCTCCATTATTCTAAGGGCTCTGAATTCCAGCATTTCCGTTAGTGAACACTTCATTTATTCAGTGCACTATGCTATTTTGGTTTTCTCTCTTCCAGGATTAGAATGGGCTTAAAATCATTTCCCAAATGAAATAACTTGCTTGTTTCTTTTAATTTTCACTCATTCTTAATCCTCAGATGGCTGTGAACAGTTTACTCCACTGATCAAAGCTGTGGTAGTGTTTAACAGATAGGTCAAGACCATAATTATGATTAGATTTAGGATTCATTACTCTGGGAGTTGCCTCCTTCAGACAAGCATAGGAAATTTTGAAAAATCACTATCTATGCAAAGATTTTTTGAAAGTACATTTCGTGTGGACATAAACAAACAGACAAGATGAGGGAATAGAGATGACTAACATGAGTGATGACTAAGAAGCATCTAGATATCAAACACAGTCCAAGCCAGTATTCAAAAATAACACAATCAAAAGGTTTGGAACGATACCATAAAGAAAAGTAATACATAGTCATTTACCTCCAAACCAAACTTGTAGAAGAAGTAGTTTATGAAATACTTGACACAGTTTACCAGTCCATCATCTAGATGTGCTCTTGTAATATCATGGAAAATGGTTTTAGTCACAGGTGCAGTGAGGTTATTTCGACACCTGTAGTATTCCTGATGACGGTAGATTGTAACTTCAAAAGCCAGAATAGCCAGCATGAGCAAGTTGTTCTATGGGAGACACCATCAGAGGAATATTAAATAAAAGTCAAAGTCACAAGAAACTGTAAAATTTCCAGATACGCTTAAACCCATTAATACTCAAATTCATGGTATCACTGAGGACTTCTGTACTCCAGAATGCACTGGCACCTATTCCCAGCTACTATGATTCAAAAAAACTAAGGTTCACACCAATTCTTGGATTTTGATGAATCATACAGACATCCAGAAGATATATATGAAGACATTAATTAAAAAATACTATAATAAAAACTAGTTGTGGAAATGAAGGGAAGGAAAAAGGTGTTGACACGCCCACATGCCCTCTCATATTTCATAGCTTCTCTTAAGGTATGTTTTGTTTTGCAGGAGATAGAAGATATAAACGCACAAAAGTCATCTGCAGAGGTTTAGGTGTCAAGCACCAACTTCTCAAAACAAGGGTGTTGGGTAGAGCAAATTTAACCTGGACACTCTTTTTTGCATGACCAGTCTGTCAGTCTTCTCTCAGGCACAGGTCCTTCCATCCCAAAGCCAGACTGACTAAGACGCAGTCAGGGGTGGCTATGAATTGATTTTTTATTTATCTCAGGAGGGAGATCTGCCCCTATGCTCCGTGGAAGAGAGCGACTAACTCCAAAAGCTGGTTTGAAAGACAAGCTGAGAGAAAGTCCCTCAAGGAAGCCATAACTGAAGCAGAAGTGGCAAACTCTAGATCTCTGTTCTCTGAGAAATATTTGGGACAAAAATCTCCTGAAACATGTGCCACTGGGATTTTTATGTTTTCTGACAACCTTAAACTGTGTATATAGAATTTTGGAGATTCTTTAAATTGGTAAGAGATATGGTTTTCCTCAGGACTTGCCAGATTTTCATCGTAAGTAAGGTTTTCTAATCAAGAAAGGAATGATAAAATATTGCTCACAGGCATCAACTAAAAACAAGAAGAAAAACAAAAGATATCCATTTACTAGCGTTTGAATGAATGATTCTTTTAGCTCATTATATTTTCTAAACTGTGGCTAAGGAATAAGCACTTATAAAAATTAACTGCTTCTAGCATACACTGTCATTCAGGGCAATTACTCCAATTAGACTCATCAGTCCTTTGGTACCTGAAAGCCATGTACCTTTTAATTACTTAGAGTTCTTAAATATCTCATTTCTTAAAGAGCTTTTAACAGATGGTAGAGTCCAAAAGTGATACTTCTCTATGAAAAATAACTTAATTGGTACTGAATCCCTTCTGGAAATGTTCTGTGTAACAGATGTGGTTTTCTGTTGCCTCTTTCCCTCTGTACTTCGTTATTGTCAATGGTTTCCATTACTTTTTTTTGGGTGTGCGTGACAGATTATTTATTTCAAGGCAATGCTAGCTTCATCACAAATAAGAAAATATCTGAATACAGATAATTAAATAAGTTACCCTTAAGTAGACAAGAAGGGGATTAGACTTTCTCAATCCAACCCACTCTGCAGGATCAACTGGCCCACTGTAGAGTACTGAGGTTTTGAGTTCTTCTAAATCGACCTTAGTTTCATTCTCTCCTGGCTAAAAAGAAAATGCAACAGTTATAAAACATGACTTTAAGACTTCTTGGGGAGGGTACAATAATTCACAATAATACATCAGGTGAATTCTTATTTTTGTACTTGATATGCTTCCTTTTGCTCTCCTTCTCTGAAGAAGACAGTAGTCAAACCTTTATAATATACATTTGTACTCACCAATGTACAGTTACTGGAAAAAGTCTTGGGATCAATAGATGTGAGCTGGTACAACATTTTGCAGACAATAATCACACATGTCCAAACAGTGCAGATACTTGATGCCAGTGGGCGAAACTGAGCATATGGCAAAGCAAGAGCCCAGGCAATTAAAAACACAAAGTTAAACAGAGACACCTGAAAACACAAAAACAGTACAGAAATTACATGGAGTAACAAAAGAACTGAGAAAGTCTGATCTTTTCCACAGCAGGCAAAAAAAAGAATAATTCAAAAGAAAGGGACATGCAGAAACTTTGAGGAAAATACTGAAAAAAAGATTACAACAATACTCACAAATAACACAGACACAAAGTAGTAAGTGAAGAAAGAAATACTTTACAGTTGATTTAGGAAGAAATTTACCATCTACATAATATTAATACTATTAGACCCACAAAACTCCGTATCTTCCTTATCAACAGATGGGAAATATGAAGGACCACATGCAGCTTCTGCTGCTTTAGTACACATGAAACAGAGTAGAGACAGCACTGATCCATGTGTCTGTGCAACTGACCTTCATTCCCTTGACTTATCCCCCACATAAAAATGTGAGAAAAAGGATGTTTTTTGTTTTTAGTGAATCCTGTCCTACTACCCTGTTCAAGAAATGGCTATGTCACATAGAGAACGCACATTGCCCACATCAAAAGCACAGCTTAAAATGTTGCTCCCTTTTTCTTTAGGCATAGAAACATTATTGTTTCTTAAGCACTAGACCAAGTTTAAGTACTTTTTCCTGTATGTACCTTCCCAGTCCTTTTCTACATCTTCCATGCCTGGATGGTGCCCACAGACATTGTGAGCAGGAGAGAGATTATGTCTCTTATATCCAAGGAATTAAACTAATAAAACTTTCATATCTGGAGAAAAAGGTAGGGCTGAGACTCTTGAGACAGAGAGAATGTGGAAGATGTCAAGGCAGGTTCCCAGCAGGCGATGGGTCCCACAGTATCAGTGAGATCCGACAGGAGGAAGCCCTCTCCCTACATCTGGGTGTGTAACCACACGGCAGACGCTGACAAGCCTCCACGATGCTTGTGTGAGAGTTTGACAGTGGGTGTTTACTTGCCTCTTTCACTGTGACCCAGATGATGTAAGATGAAACAATTTTGATGATGTGCAGCTCCAAAAGCCACCACACAAAGACTTGCATCTTGTGAAAGTACTCCAGGAACTTCAGAAACAGCACTGTAAGGCGGTCGATCACCAGGTGCCACTTGTTCCTTAAGTCTGAAGGGATGTTCAAGCAGAATCATCGTGAGGACAAAAACAGAAGGTCTCTGTGAAATGCAATACTCCACTAGACAACAACGAGCTTTCTGCTTCTCTTCTAAGCCTTAGAGTAAGACAAGATGGAGGATAAAGGTATGGCTCAGTGGCTAACTAACTAAAAATGGGGTTGAAGCCCACTTAGCTGGGGTGCTTTCCTTTCTGACCCACATTCCCTGGAAGGATTCCCCACTTCAAGAGCAGCAGTGGTGGCCTCCCTTGCCAATTTAGCTTTTATTCCTCTCATCAGAGCTCTTTTTGGACTCCAGTATTTTTGGACCTAAGCTTAGAGATCTCATTCAGGAACTAATTCTAGCCCTGGTCCTTTTCCAGCTCAGAAAAATAAAATCTTTTTGATGCTTGGAAGCTATGGACCCAGCCGGTTTCAGAAAGTGCAGACTACTACTACTACTCAGAAAGCTTTCAGCCAGATTGGAAGAAATCCATGCACACTAGGATTTGGATTCCTGTCACATGGGTTTAGACAACGGTACTATAGACATCTTCAGACGTCAGAGTTATCTAAACTGCCTTGAAAACAGCACAGCCTCTTAGAGTGGGACCTGTGCCTTCACAGGACAGACATCTAAAACAAGCAAGGCAAACTCTAGTCCAGTCAAGTATTTCTCTCAGTTCAAAAAGCTTTATCAAGTGGACATCCTGAAGTGGGGTGAAAGTACACAGGGTGTTAGGCTAAAAAAGCCATCCTCCCAAATTGTACCCCAGAGAGTGAGCTTGTGGCGTCACCTAATACGTGGTGAGTGTATGTGACAATACATTTGCTGAACAGTGCTCTCTAAGTGACGACTTTGCGTGTGGGCTGGCTGCAAAACTCTTCCACCTGGCTGGTACATATTAGGATAGAGTCTTCACACTGTGTTCAGGGTTTCAGAAGCATTTTGAAGATTAGGAAGGATTTTGCATGCTGTGAGAACATTCTTACAGTTTATATCAGGGATGGAAACATTTGCAAGTGATACCAAAGCACACCACTGTCCGAGCTGGTAAAAATGCAAAGGAGTTATCTCCTTCTTTATGTAATTATTTCAAATCATCACTTTATTTTCTATATAAAGCACACCAAGGTGGTGACTCCATGCATATTGCTGTGAAGAACACATGCACTTCTTTGTGAAAAAGCAGACTTCTGGAACACCTAACAACCAAATTCCATCTTTTCCTTTGCCTTTTTTCTCCAAACACAACTTAGAAAACCTGAATAAAAATGCTGAGTGATGTAAATTCCATGAGCACATAATTAAATTTCAATGCTTAATTAAGCCACATAAGTCTAATTAGTACTCTAATCCTACATGTGTTTTTATAAGCACAATGAGAGTATTTAAGGGAAGTCTTTACAGAGCTAGATGTCCTCAGTCATTATTCCATTGCATTTATTTTTATTTGCAGTGTTGCATCATGCCAAGATGTATCCAGATAGTGCCAGTTAAGTGAGACAGGCAGATACTGAGCTATAGCAAGCTCTGTCTAGCATGGCCAGAGACTACACACACGGAATAAAATACAGGCCTGACTGTATCCACTGAAAGATTGTACAACTCTGTGTAATGAAGTCTGCACAGGTGAACATGTTTAATGTCAAAGCTCTGCCACGTGGCTGTGTAAAAATGGTGTAACTCCATAGAAATAAATGCATGTGCAGCACAAAGCTGGATCCCTTTGTGCTATTTCCAAGCAACACCAACTGCAGTTCCCTACTTCCCTGCTGGCATGTGCCACTGCACACAGTAACCTCCACCAGCTGGCCTCTGTCCCAAAGCCCTTCCAACAAGCTGGGATGCCTGGAGTGCACCAGACCCCTCACCCCTCACAGACAGTATGAAAGCTGGCCAATAAAGGTTTCCACGGCCCATGAACCCCTCTGTGAGGGCAGATGTTCCAGCCAGGAAAGGTAAGTTGTTTCAGCTGAGGTTCAAGCACTGGAACAGGCTGTCCAGGGAAAGGGTGGAGTCACCAGCTCTGGAGGTATTTAAAAGACATATAGATGTGACATTTAGGGACATGGTTTAGTGGTGGATGTGGCAGTGCTGGGTTAATGACTGGACTCAAGGATGTTAAGAGGTCTTTTCCAACCTAAATGATTCTATGGTTCCCTGGGGCAGCTGAGCCTGATGTGCTGCCATTCTGCCTTGACAAAGACTGTCTTCCTATTTATGTGTCACAGTCCTGTGAATATTGGCATGAGTAACTAACTTTGTAGTAAGCCCCTTTCCAAAGAATACAGCTTCCTTGGGTGTTAAATGCTCTTCCCTGGTTTCACTTTGGCTCATACTACAAACTGAGTTATGGTAATAATTCATTTTAGAAGTTCGCATTAGAAATATCAAGGATGACAATACAAGCTGTACCCATGCCTGCCCTTAAGCTTTTTTATGTTCATCTGGCATCAATTACACATTCCATATTCAGAAGTGAAAAATATGACACTAATGTGGACATAAATAATGAAGCAATGCCATTGGGACTCCTGGGCAGGGGTGCCTTGAAAGCATGGAGTATCAGATATTAAAGATGTATATTGTATTATTTTCTTTGCTGTAAGGAGATTTCACTCTAAATAAGTTCTTAGGATTTGGAGAAGCCTTCAAATAATTTAACTCAGACCACCTAGAAGAAAGTGTTTCTGTTTCTTTCTTCCTCCCAGCACCCCACAGTATGACTTTTTTCCCTAGAAGAGCCTGTGGCCTGTTGAATAATTGACAAGTAGCCACCTGCTCAGTTCGGGCTCTTTGACAAAGACTGCATGCAAAACTAGAAGGAAAACCTGGTGATTGAAGTTAACAGAGATGACCAAGAACAGACCACCTGTTGACACTGTTAGTTAAGGCTGAGGAAGGAAAAATTTGCATTCTGCAGAGCTTACCTGTAGTTTCTTCTTCCTCTGATTCATTGTCTTCATCATCGTCATCATCATCATCATCATCTTCTTTATCCTCATCCTCCTTCTCTTCTTCTTTTCCTTTTTTAACCCTCCCTTTCCCTCCCTCCCCCTCTGGCTCTTCCATTCTTTTCTCACCAGCCTCTTCCAGCATTTTATCCTCTTCCTTTTCTCTGCTGGCTGTTAAATTCATCATAGTTATGTCAGGCAGGCTTCCATCTTGGTGCACTAGTCTGTTGGTAAACAGTAGCATGTCAGCAAACTGAGGAGTAATGACATCGTAGTCTTTTTCTTTTTCAAACTGTATAATTAGAAAAAAATAAACTGTTCATGAAAAATGCCTTAGAAGTAGAAAAGTTAATGATTCTGGTACTCTCTCCAAGCACACACTGAAAATTGAGTTGTTGGAATGTATTAGTTACTATTTCTCACTCAGATACTAATGGTTAGTTAGCAATGAGTGGTATTGACACTTAAACTTGACATTTTCCCCACAGGAGAAAATGGTCAGAGTTTAAGATGTAGAAGCATGAAATGACATTATTTAAGAGGAAACATTTCATGACTTCACAGGGGACTTACTCATTTTGGTGGTTTGGTATTTTTTTCTTGAGGCTGCTCAAAGTAATTGGAACAGAAAGAAAAAGGGAGATGAGAACAGAGGGGTTACAGAAGAAGGTCATTGACAAATACGTCATGCTACATCACAAGTCATAAAGCATTCTCCTACTCCACCTGCAGAAGCCTTCTGATGCCAAGAGCATGCCATCATGACATTCACAGGGTGCTTCTATAAAGAAACATGGGATTGCAGCACAGATGGAAAAGGGGCAACCTATTTACACCAGTGCTAAACATTGTCAATGCTGTACCATGCTCTGAGTAATGCAGCTGAACCCTCACAAGTATCTGACCTATCACTGTAAATGCATTTCTACCTTCTTCCAATTAAAAGATGCAGCTGGAAAGGCAAGGAATTTGCAAATTTTCTTGCAGCTGTAGGTTTGGGAACAAACAAAAGCAAGAATTCCATGGCAGCACCTTCAGAAGATTTTATCATATGTCTTTGACAGTGCCATTCATTCTCTCTCTCTTTGCCACATCTCACAAAGAATATTTTTTTGATTTCCAATTGTGTCTAAGTAAATCTATCAGTAAGTTTCACACTACCAAAGCTGGGTTATGACTTAACTGATTTAACACAGAAATTATATTTCTCTAGTGCCACGGTGCCTTTTTGAAAATGAGATTATTCAGTATATATATTTTCTTTACTGAGAAAATAAACGTTTTCTCATAGTTTCATTTTTTTCTCCTATAGCTGTACTTTAGGCACTCACTTCCCATAGTTGCCTTTGACTATGACTTCTTGCAATAAAGTCTCCCTTTAGCAAGTGTATATCTATATGATTAGGCCACTAAATGTTTGGTTAAGCTATTGAAACTCCCGGTGAGTTTTTCATCATCCATCACACCCAAGTCCTTCTCCTCAGTGCTACTCTTAGTCACTTCTCTGCCCAACCCTTTGGTGTGTCTGGGATTGCCATGCCCCAGGTGTAGGGCCCTGCACTTTGCTTTGTTGAACCTCAGGAGGTTTGCATGGGTCCACCTGAGTGTGTCAAGGTCCCTCTGGATGCCATCCCTTCCCTCCAGAGTGTCGACAGCACCACACAGCCTGGTGCCATCAGCGAACTTGCTGAGGGTGCCCTCAATCCCACTGTCCATGTCACCAACAAAGATGTTGAGCGGTCTCAGCCCCAGTGGTGATGTGGAGAGACACCACTTGTCACTGGTCTCATGAGCCATGAGCCACAGAGCAACCCTGTGTGCAGCCTTCCAGCCAGTTCTTTATCCACTGAGTGGCCCATCCATCAAATCCATGTCTCTCCCATTTGGAGACAAGGTTATCATACGGGACAGTAAAAAACACTTTGCATAAGTCCAGGTAGACAATGTCAATTGCTCTGCCCCTATTTATCAGTGCTGTAGCCCTATCATAGAAGTTCACCAAATTTGCCAGGCATGATTTGCCCAAAGTATAGCTGTGTTACCAATCACCTCTTTTGGGGCTATTCGGTTATTTTAATATCTAAGTCAGGGATCAGCTACCATATATACTAAAAGGATATGTGGATCTCTATAAAGTGACTAAACATCAGTGTTCCCTAAAAGGACGTAACTAACTTATATTTACCTAAAACTCTAACATAAAGTACCAACAGGAGGGTCATGTATAAAGAAGAGAGAATGAATTTTCAGTTCAGTTCAAATGTTATGGAGATCTCTGGTTACTATAAACCATCAGAGCTCATTTAAAAGGCAATGCACCATGAAATGAAAGTAACCAGATAATCAGACAGGTTTTGTATATATGCAGTTGCATTGATTTTTATGAGGTATCTTCCCAATTGACTTTTATAATGGAAAAACCTACATTCACACTGGTGTAAATCAAGGACTTAATGACTTACCTCAGTGTAAATTGGACAGAAACACAGTAACTCTATAGGATTTTGTATGAGTGGACTCATCTTTCTCTTATTCATATAATCCCCATTTATATTCTGGAGATCTGGGAGGCAATGGGGTTATAAAGATGGGTGCATGCAATATAAATACCTTAAAAAGCCTCGCTATGAGTTTAGTTTTCAGTAGGCTTAGTTTTATTAGCATCAGTAGGCTTGAGCACTGGATCATGTGCTTAGGAGATGCAAGGACAGAAAAAAAGCCCTGCCCACTCTTTGGAAACTTAGTCTATTTGGAATCTTTCTTCCAAAACATCCTTATGTATTGCTAGGGTTGTTCTTCCAATTTTTTTTTTTCACTACAAGATCACATCATATTGTGACAGACAACAATGAGGTATTAAGATACAAAAACTTTTCTAGTTTAGAATTTTTAAGGCAAGCTACACATACATCTTCATCTTCACAGCTAGTGAGATATAACTTCATTGTTGGAAGCCACATAATAATGGGGAATTATCCCAAATAGCGTAAAAGTATTATGTCTGATATTTAGGAAGAGAAATGACTAAATAATAATACAGGCAACAAGCCTTGAAGGTACAGCCACTAGTGTTTTTAGCTGAGAGCATTTCTTACCCTCCGGTTCATTAAACAGGGTATCAATAATGAGAAGTATACCAGTAGATCTAGTTCTTGGCAACAAAGCAATTTCAGTGGCACTAAAATCAGGCACGTGCCACAGGTCCTTGCTGGACTCCCAGTACCTTTATTTATTTGTAATTTAGTAGAGCAGGAGATTAATTAATTGAATGCATTATAAAGAACCTTTTGCCTGTGATAATTTTTTACTGTTTATTACTTGCTTGAAACTTTCTGGCTAAAATTAGTTCCCAAGTATCTTTCATGCAATGCCTTAAGAACAGAAAGCTTTCTGCTCTGCAGAACACTAGTGACCCATGTCTTGAATATTTGGTCTGCAACACTCAGACTGAGCACACAGTTGCCATTTCTCCACTGGCAGGGCCTCGAGTTCCTTTATGGGCCCTTAAGGGGATTTGCTGCCCGAATCCAAGCCCTGTTGGGGTATGTGGCCAGGCTGGGAAGCCTCAGGGCAGGGTGTCCCTCTCCTGTCACTGGGTGCTGCTTTCACGTGGAGGCTCCCACCCCTGCGCCGTGGCTGCACTGCAGCTGTGTCTGTGCCTGCTGCCGTGCCCCCTGGCCCTGAGCCTGACACACAGCCTGCCTGCCTGCCTGCACTGCCTGCCTGCACTCCTTGGACTCGCTGGCACCTCAGCAGGTTGTGCCTGACCCTTGTTACTGATTCCAGATCTGATCCTCACCACTGGTTGTTGGTCTGTGTTCCTGGCTGCCCATGGGTGATAGTCCAGCCTTGCCTCCTGGCCATGCCCCTCAGCAACCAGCTTGCCTGCGTTAGCCAAGGTGCTTGCCCTCACCACTCCCTTAAACACAGGCTTTCTGCAGGCCAGAATTCCAGCTCTGGTAAACTTTTAAGAATGGTGACCCAAACTACATGATGACATTTGAAGAAGGAGCGTGAACATGACACATAGAGCAGGCAGTCACAAATATCTAAACAAGGTATCTTCTTGGTTTTTCTGTTTATATTCAGTAGAGACAACAACTCAGAAGTCCTTCTATTCTCAGAGATGATTAAAAAATAGCTCGCATTTATTCCAGTCAAGTATTTTGAAAGGAATCTAATTTATTACAGTTCTTTGAAAGCAATTTAATCTATGGAACCGTTTTCAAGATGCCGTTTGTAAAGGGATGATGATGATGATAGCAGTTTTTCTAGTTTGGATCCTGCAGCACCCAAATCAGCCCATGAATTAACAGCCTTAGCATGCAGTGGTTTCAGTGCTCCCTTTTCAAGTCTGAATTTTTAGTCTGTACAAACTCATAACACACACATTCAACTGAGTGGGCCCTCAAATTCCTTTTCTTACATGCTTAGAGAAAGACAGGGATGTGTGTCTGTGTCTGTGTGTCTCTGTGTCTGTGTGTACATAGGCACATGCATGCATGCATCTTTCCATGCACAAACAAAGGGTAGATAAACGAGCCTCCTCAACCAAATCTATTGTCTGCAGCCAATTACAAATAGCACCAATTATTCCTGCATTGAGGCGGGGGCAAAGTTTAGGAGAATTCTCAATGTATAAATATGCAGAAAAGATGAGTTAACTGCTTCATCAGCTTTAGGAAACTGCAATACCTGAGCAACATTATCTCCCTGCTTACTTCACAGTACTGCGCAGCAAGAACATACTTTGCTTAAAGGCAACTAAGAAGTAACAGGAAAAAGAAAAAAAGGTATATCGGTTTTAAGGGAAAGGAAGAATTGAAGTACCCACCTATTAATTATTAGATATACACGGCCATTGACTTTGGCATGGCTATGAGGTGGGAGATGAAAGCACAAGATGAAAATGGGAAATGAATTAGAGAGAGAAAAGAAAACCATTAAATAGGAATGAACACACCTTCCTGTCTACCAATGTGTTATGACATGCTGTCACAACAAAACACACTCTGAAATCTTAACATACACCATTCAGTGAAAAGTCTAGGAAGCCTATAAATGCAGCTCTTAGACATTTAGATCCTGTACAACTTCAGTCAGAGCTACAGATAATTTTCATAGTCTCCAAAACATGAGAACAGCCTTTACTGCTTACTTCAAGTAAGCCTCGGTATACCACCATTTTTTAAAATAATTTTTCCTTTTTTAAAAAAATATGTAAAAGTAATTATGGCAGGGCATCTTAATAGAGAAATTATCTACCTCACAGCCTTTATCTCTGCCATTCCATGGTATTGCAAGGAAATGGGCTTGGGAAGTCCTAATCAGAGAATTTTCCTTTCTCTTGCAGGTGTAAAACTGACACACACATTTAATAACTGACTTTATTTATAAAGTGTCTGACACCTTTATAAATAGTGAAAAGTGCCTCACTGCGCCAGTTCCAGTGTGCCAGTTTCTGTGCCCTCTCTTTGCAGCTGGCACAGCTTCACTCTTCAACTCACTCTGCAAATTTTGCTGATGAGAAAGGGCATTTTAATAAATGAACATTCTCAGCAATTTCAACAGGCTCTTCAGTGTAGTACCGTAACCACACCTGGCAGTTTGAAGGCAGATGGAGGAACTGGACACACTTTCTTCATCACTTTCATGACCACCGCTCAGCTGCTCTGATTATTTTAATAAGTTCACTATTAAAATGACTGAGTTCTATCTTGTTACTCAAAATGAAGGTTCTGTTTCTTTATTTAAAATTTTTCTATTGCAAAAGGTGCAGCATAAAAGCAATTAAAAAATGTAAATCGGTTGTTAAGTGAATGCTAGTTTCTTCAAAGCAAAAAAGAAAATTAAGTTTTAGTAGCTTTGAGAGAAAATAACACATAGATATGAATCTTTGATCTGTTTTAATTGCCCCTCAATTTGTTTCTAGCATTACAGTTAAGCTGAAGCTGGTTGTTGTGTTAGTTCTTATCCAGCTTTATGCACTACCAATACAAATGTCAGCTGAGCTCTCATTGCAAAGCTTTGAACTATAAAGTCAGCTGATGCTCAATAGTGGTTTATTGCATCAAGGGAATAAAAGAGATGGATTTTCATATACCAGCAAGTGTTAATAGGAGTACAAACCAAGAAAACTGTTCTGATTTCGGTATTGGTCATAATAGCTAAAGCTTCACAGGCGGAACAAAGGATATATGTGATATTTGTGATTTTGAAAATATTTCAAAATGGCAAATGTAGCACATACGTCACATTTAACAGTTAAAAATATCTAGCTACTTATATGACTGCTTAAGACAATCTAGTACACATTTGGACTCAAAAAAATAGCACTCTAATTCCAAGACAAAAAAGCTGATGATATCACATGATCCTCTTCATCTGTGACATTGATAAAGGCTAGGTATGACAATGAATGTCTACTTTTAACATGGTATCTCATATTTGTGGCAAAAATGTTTGCTCTCAATGCATTAAAACATTTTGTGTCTTCATTATCAGCAGTTCCATCCTTTGGGAATAATGTGACTTCAGTCCCAGTGATCATCTTCATGCCAGCCTTTAGAAAGCTGTATAATATTCTTGTATCTTTTGTGTGCAATGGCAAGATTTTCAAGTAGCAGTTTCACAGGCAAAGTGGACCCATCAAAATCCTACAAGTTTTTCAGGGTTTTTTTCTTTTTATTCTGTGTCTATTGGATCACACTACAAGGGAGGTGGAAACATCCTATGTCACTCAGCACAAGTGCAAACTCTGGGCTACAAGAGAGCTTGCAGAGTTACTGCAAGCTGTAAAGCATTCCCCTAAATGCCTCAACCCAGAGACAACCCCGTTTCAGCCCAGACACCATTCTGGGCTCTGTTTTCAGGGCTCGGCCAATTCAGAGCTGTTAGCACGTCCCCACTGCTGCACAGAAGTCTGCCCTGGGCAAGGGAAGTCTGCTCACAGGCCATGACAAAAGGGCCCTTGAATCTAACATCACATTTAGCAATTCAAGAAGAGTGCAGGGAGAGTTATTACACAAACAGACATTTAAAAAGTAAGTTTAAAAACCACCACATCTTTATTGGGAAATTAAATCAAGTTTGATCTATTCTGTATTATTTAAATACAGAAACTGGAAGCATTCCATAAAACTGGAGCTTATTCCTACAGCACAGACCCGTACCATACACTGTCAAGTAGCTTCACATCAAATTGAATGTTATGAAAAATACTTGAAACGCTTTGCAAATCTTGCATAACCTAGAACATAACTCCCTGTTAAGTAACCATCATTATTCCATAACACCCTGTGGTCTGTGTGGTGTCATGCAGCTAGCCCCCACTCACAGAGGTGCAGCTGAGATACACTTATCACTAGACAGGTAAACATTCTAAAAGTAGGGTCTAAATTAATTGCTTTCTTCAAATCATGACTGTAATTGTCATGGCATAATATAACACTACATACTACAAAACCATTTCTCTCTTACACGCCTGGCTCAGGATCCTATGCCAGATTGGTTTTTATGCAGGAAAATATGTAAGCATTGAACACTGGAAAAGTGATGTCCCAGATTTATGAAAAAGTGCTAATGAACTTCTGGATGAAATCACCAAATGTCTAGCATAGCCAAGGGTCAGAACTATGACAAGTAACCACAAACTCAGAATTATTCTATTTCTGAAGTTCAACTTTACAAAAATGCCTAACTGTTCAATGCAAATGTGGTATCTTCCAAAGATCTCCCAGTTTTCATGTGGCCCCCAAAATTGACATTTTAAAAAAAGAAGTGGTCCAAATTAGAAACTGTTTCTTATTACTGACAGGCACATATACAAAAGGGCACACATAGTAATTAAGCACCTAACCTCCATTAAAGGTCAAAGCCAGTGAAATAAATAAATAAATGCCATTATTACCCTTGAAAATGTACCCCAAAATGAAAAAGTTTAATGTGTAGGGGAAAATGGGGAGAGACAGATACTTTGGTTGTAGTGGGATGCTGGATACTCTGCACCTTCTTTTTAAGCCAGGTAGTCATAGTGAAGGCAAATAACATCTACTGAAAAGTGAGCATTACAAGACAGTCAGAAACAGCATTTCCATACAGGTAATTAATAGTTCCATCTACTTTGCTCCTTTACCTGTAAATAGTGTTGTCCTGTTTGCTGGTTACAGCTTTTAAATCAGTGATCTGGAGAAACCGATCATGGAAATAGTGCAGGTGTAGGATACACACCAGCAGGAAGGAGGTGGGGATAAAGATGCGTGTGAATAGATCAGCCACAGAAAACTGTTTTAAGCCGAGGTCCTCTAGTCTGGGAAAAAAAAAAATTCCACTGAGGCATCTTTTCACACAAAATATTCTTTCCATGAGACATTATTACATATCATCTGCAATAGGAAATAATGGGGATGGTACTTGTCATGTGGTTTTGGTTTCTAAATTTCTCCTAAACTAGCAAGTTTTACGATGCAAGTACCTTGTATTTGGACTCAGTAATGTTGAGAGATAGTGTAAATGTACAGTCAAATGAACAAACCCTGCCACGTATCTCTTGAATCAGATGAGTTTTCTCTGACTGAAAGTCCTGCACTGGAGATCCACTCCTATTGCATACACTTTCTAAGGGAAGCTCCTCTTGAGAAATGCCCAACTCTTCGTAAGGATGAAGAAACCCAGTCCTCCTCATTAGCAGGAGAGCAGGGCCACCTTCATGAGTTCCAAACATCCTGCTGATCTACCCTTAATCTTTCCTTGGATCTTGTTCCTATGGTCAAAGTGGTGAAGAGAAGTACTGGCACTGTATTGAGAACAAAAGCAATCCAAAGGCCTAAGCAGCCAACTAGAGAAAATGCGACTCAGAGCTCCTCTCTTGGTCTTGCTCATTTCTATGGTTACACTAATAAATCTGCAGCTTCAGAACCTAAAATCAGCTATGCCTGAGAATGGCTGCATGATGTTTTTCTCCCATAAGGAGGAAGGCCACTCTCAGATTTTTTTCATCACACTGAACTGAGAGATCCAAAGGAAAAAAATTAATCAAAACCACTTACTTCCTTTCATCCAAGCCTGTCATGTTCTTCCACAGCCCAGGGAATGACTCAAACTGGTATGTGTAGATGAAGATAAGTACCAACATCGTGTAAACAACCACTGACATCCAGAAGTACTTTAAAATCTTTCTCCACCATTCGTAGTGTACCTGAAAATCACACACTAAAGATGCTGACACAAGCTGAAGGCTAAGACACTGCCAGAAATATTGACAACATTGTACTGTCAAACAAGGATAAAGAACACTGTTTTTCCAAGTGGGCCTGAAGTTAGCAATGATTGCCCAGTGGCAGCCACAGATCTTTGAGACACAGTTTTTAACTCCGGAAACAAATGCATTCGAGTAAAGACTTTTATGCAAAAATGTCTGGTAAGATATGGGCCACAGACACAAAGTCAGGGGCAGCTTCAGTCACTTAATTTTATCACCATTAGGTGATGCAAGTCCAGGAGGAGAGGGACTCCTTGCTCACTGGAGTGTGGAAGCTGTGTGAATCAGCTGCCACAAAAACTGGTTGCTATGTAGAATGTGCACCAACTCAAGAATTTTTCACAAAGGTTCCAAAGCTCATGGTGAAGTGACATGCCAGAGCACAGGTGTGCCTTGTATCTAATCTTTGTGTACTTTGCCTGCCACTATAACCACAAACCAGAGGAAAATTAGTCTTAACCCCTTCGAATGGTCTTATTCTGTTGTATCTAACTGAGGAACAAATACACTGTAATGAATTCTATTTGGAGCTACTTTACTGCCAAGTAAAAGTATGAACAATTCTATTCAAGGATAAAATTCATTTAACACAATTCTTGCTTACCTGATAGAGGGCCACACAGAAGAGGAACAGTACCATATAGATGATTTTGTACATGACAATTGTACCCTCAAAGCTGACAAAGAAGAACATGCCCCCACAGACGTAAATCCAGTACTTGATTAACATAGCCATCACCAGGTTCCCCAAGACTTTCATAATATCCTGTTCATCCTCCTCCTCTCCCTCCTCCTCCTCTTCCTTCTCCTCTTCCTGTTCTTCTGACACTTCTCCCTCTTGTGACTCCTCTTCTGCAAATACAAAGTCACATTTGGCCTGTCTATTCTCGGGACTTTTTAGCAAGAATTTAAATGGGTGGAAAGTAAAATCTCTGCACACAACACAGAAACTTAAAACACAATATTCACAAGAGACCATAATTCCTAATCATGCATGGCTCCAGAGCAAGGAAAAGGGTTTTAACTTCATATAAGCTTAGACCTGCTGCTGGAGCCATAGGGCACAAGGCTATACATCCTTACCAGACACCCGTCTTCACTTTGTCTGAAACGCCAGCAGTTGCAGTGGAAAATTAGAGCCTAAGGGTTGCATAATGGATAATAGCCAAAACACTTTCCATGGCAATGCTTACACTCTCAAGTAAGCAACCTTTTACACTGGAAAACAAAGAAACCACCAGCACCACCAGAAACCTCTCATCTTGAGTTTGATCCTCTCGTCTTGAGTTTTGTCCTTTAGATAATACTGTGTTTACTTCCAAAAAGCACAAGCAAGGGAAAACATTAACATAAACCAAGCAAGCTTAAAAAATATAAATGCTGCACTAACACTGCTGTTTTTCAAAAAAACTACCACTTATCCAGGTTTTTGTGCTGCACCTGGGCCACTAAGGAGAAGCTGCTTTAGCTTTATGGAAAGGTCAAGATTGCCCAGTTACTAACCTTGTGAGGTTTGTGGAGGGCAGGGTAAGTGTCCCCCCAACAACAAGTACATGTTCAAGTACCTAGATAACAGGCCTTGCCAAAACCATAGTACACAGTTGTACTGCTTTTCTTTCCACTGAGAGCAATATTGAAACTTCACCATCAAAAGGCTTGCCCACTCCTTTTGTCCCACTCACCATGCCCCTTCTCAGGCTCTTGCCTTGAAAATCCTTGTAGTCCAGCTTTGACACTCATCAGATGTTCTACTGAGACAAGGATTTTAATTAAACAGAGAGGGAACTACACCACTGCTTCCAGAGCTCACTTTCTACCATTTCAGTGCACTGGACTTTTTCAGTTCAACATACAAGAAGACAGGACAAGGAATGTTTGGAGAAACACGTGCCCAGTAGCAAAAGAAAGAACAGGTCACTATGTTGTTAGATAAGCTGAATCTAAACTTTTCTCTCAGGTGTGCTTGAGCCCCTGCACTGAAAAAAATATGTTCATTTTTTCCAGTGAAATTTGTAGTTTATCTTCTGTGTCTGTGTAAGGGTTTATGTACCAACAAAACTTCCAAGGAATTTACCAACTTTTCCTAGGTAAACTCATCCCCTGTGGTTAAAGTTTAGGGCAATTACTCCCCTGGTTTGAGTTTGGAACACAGCAGTAAACTGATCATTTGAAAGTTCCATGATCTTTCTAAAATGAGTCATTTTATTACCTTCCAGTAAAGAGAATTCTCATTTTATTTGTATTTCTAAAGTTCAAAAGTGTTTTACTTTTATATCTGAGAGATAGCTACACATAGATTTTGTAATATCTTTCTTAGCTAATAACAGACACCTTGCTAATTGCTTTCAGCATCAGAGAAACGCAGTAACTGGAACTTCTATCATGACTGAAGGACTAAATTGGATCTGGCTTTACCTTTTTCTTCATTTTCTTCACTTCCAACTTTGACCTCAGATAAAGTGGCTTCTTTTAGCCGAAGTGCTTTCTGTTCAGTGAGGTGTTGCCTAAGCAGTAGCCAGAAAGTAATTGTGAAAAGAATCTGCAAACAAAAATCAAAACAAAACCAACAGACTAATTGTATTTCCTATGTCCTACTGATACAAGGACAGGTTTTCATAAATTTTCCATGCCTTTTTTTCTCTCTCTCAGAAAATGGCAGTGATGGCACCAGTGTCAAAGTGCATCTTGGGACAAGTTATGTTATTTAGGAAACATCCTGCATTACAGACAACTTTGTGTCATTTGTACTTTTCAATTTCTTAAAGGTATTCACTTATATGCTTCTATTCTACACTGTTTTATTCAGGTTTTAGCTACTGTTTTGTAAGTTTAAGGATCTCATTATGCCTGGATTAGTATAATTCACATTTGTTGGTTTATTTTTCATTTTTACCTTTTTCTTCAGGAAAGAAGCACATGCAAGAGTGTATTCTCATTATCATTGTTTTGTATATCATAAATATTTTGATTTAGGATGTTTGTTACTTCAGGTGCTTAAACACAGATAAGGAGAGCAGTCAGTGGAATATGCCTTGCATTTGCAAGAATTAAAAGAGTTGAGGCAGCTCTTATTTCTTTTAAGAGCTTCAAAAGATGATAATTCAGGAACAGCAGGATACCTTACAAATAAACAGATCTCTTTAATGAAGAGTGTATTTCTGTGTTTTCCAAAAAGCTAAATTCAACAGCTTGCAATACCAAGAGATGGATAAATTTCAGAAAACAACATGATGCTTATCGCTACACACTTGATTTTATGCTTGCTTTCTACAAAGTTTCTGCTAATTTCCCTCAGCAAAAGACTTACTTCACTATTTAGCTAGAACAACAAAATTTCAAAGAGGAAGCACGAATGAGCCAAATACTTTGCACACAATAGAATGACAAAGCCAGTACTACAATGTATTTTTCTTCTAATGTGCAAGTCTGTAATGGGTAAAAGGATTGCTCCCAGGAGATGACTTTTTTTATTGACACTGCTGCTAACACTGAGCCACAGCAGCAGATTGTCAGCCTGTGTGACTAGTCACAGCTTCCCCAGATACCTCCTAAAGCTCTGGCTTTTGCAACACAAACCTCTGATATTGTAAAACACAGACTTTTTTCTGCAGTGATTAGCTCTGTCTTCCCACTGCATTTACTCCCTTGTTTTACTTGGCATTTCTAGAGCCAGAGCTGGCTCTAAGAAAAGTCTTGAAGGGTTGCAGACTAAAGAATCGCTTTTAGTCACCTTTTACAGTCACCTATTACACCTTTTATCTCATTTTCAGATCAGGAAACACACACAAGCATGCAGAAACTTACGTAGAAAGAATTAGAGTACACTTCTGCTTTCTGCAGAATACAGTATCCAGTCTTCATTTAAATTTAACCATTATTCAAAGAACTTTAATTTAGGAATAAAGGGGGATACAGCATTACTAGTGCCCTTAGGAGGGACTGATGGACAAGGCTAACAAGCAAAGGGTGTCTGGGGTGATGTCAACAAAAGGAAATTACATAATCAGCAAAACAGGGCTTTTGCAGGGTCACCACAAGCATTTGTGTATAAGCAAGGCAATTACTTCTACACAGCCTTACAGGGAAACCTGCCAGGTTCTTTCTGGGAATACAGCATGTCAGGTGACACCCCTCTGAAGTGCCTGCACACTAGAGCCCTGCAGCATGGAGAACAAACACAAGCAATTAGAGATATCTGTGCAGGGCTGTGGTCTTGTTGGGATGACAGGGACAGGGTCTGATGCCTTGAATATTTGCAGTGCGGAGCTACAGGCTCTTTAGGAAGCACAGGCCAGAAAGATGCTGAGGTGAAGTTGGGATTTGCACGACAACACAGTTGGAATGCACAGACTCTGCCTGGGGACGGAGGATGAGCTAGGTAATGAGGGAGGAATGCAGAGACTGGGCAAGCATGCACAGACATGGTTAGAAAAGCCAAAGCCTGAAACTGAGTCTGGCAAGACATGTTGAGAGCAACAAGATTTGCTTCTGTACATACCTCAGCAGAAAAAGGAAGGCTAGGGAAAATCTAGGCCTGCTGCTGACTGGGGCGAGGCCCTGGTGACAAAGGGCATGGAAGAGGCTGAGGTACCAAACGCCTTCTTTGCCTCAGGCTTTGCTAGCAACACTGGCCTTAAGGAAACACAGTTCCTGGAGACCATGGAAAATTCTGAAGGAAGGAAGAGTCTTCCTTTGATGGTAGAGGCACTGATCAGGGAATATTTAAAGAAAGTGGGCATACGTAAGTGCATGGATTCTGATGGGATGCACCCAGGAGCTGGCTGGTAGAGGCTACTCGCAATAATCTTTGAACCAATGTGGTGACAGGAGAAGTGCTGAATGAAAGCAAATGTCACTCTTTTCTTCATGAAGGACAAGGTGAAGGATCAAGCCTGGACAACCTCATCTCAATCCCTGGGAAGGTGATAGTGGTGAGATGCTAGAAAAGGCTTCCTAGAGGTGTTGTGGATGCTCCATCATTGGAAGTGTCTGAGGTCAGGCTGGATGGGGCTTTGAGCAACCTGATCTAGTGAAAGATGTCCCTGCCCATGGCAGTGGGATTGGACTAGATGATCTTGAAAGGTCCTGGCTGAGCCCATACCATTCTGTGATTCTACTGTGATGGAGGAGCTAATCCTGAAAAACCTTTCCAGGAAAATGAAGGATGAGAAAACCATCAGGAATAGTCAGAGTGTATCCACCCAGCAGAAGTCATGCTTGACCAACTTGGTAAACTTTTATGATAAAATGAGTGACTTGGTAGATGAGAGGAGAGCAGTGGATACTGTCTCTTACTTAGACTCCAGACAGAAACTGTATCCCAAAAGATCCTCCTAGGGAAGCTGATGAAGTGTGGGCTGGATGAGCAGACAGTGAGGTGAACTGAAAACTGACTGAACAGCTGGGCTCAGCGGGTGGTGATCACTGGCACAAAGCCTAGTTGGAGGTCAGTGTAATACACTGCAATGCACCCCCGGGGTCAATACTGAATCCAGTCTTGTTCAGCATCTTCTTTATGATCTAGATGACGGGGCAGAGTGCACCCTCAGTGAGTTTGCTGATAACGCAAAAATGGGAGGAATGGCTCATACACCCGAGGGCTATGCTGCTGTTCAATGGGACCTCAACAGGCTGGA
>VZTN01037831.1:61547-98429 GCA_013400515.1 Erpornis zantholeuca | reverse complement strand
AGCCCTTTATTGCAAAAACCAGGCCTTTTGGAGCAGTTAGGCAGTTATCAGTTTACACAGTTTTAAAGCTAACAAAGGTAATTCAACCAACCACTGTACACCGCGATGTGAACACACGATGGTCACGCAGCATGTTGTCCTACCCCTAGTTCTGCTGTGACTCCCACAGTCCTTCTCTACTTAGCCAAAGTAACAGGCCTGAGCCATGATTTTGCAAAGGCAACAAGGCCTTCATGCAACAAGAAGGATGTACAGGAAAGAGTCCAGCTGAATGGCCATGAAGGGACTGGAGTATCTCTCCTACGAAGAAGGCAAAGCTCAGGGAGAATCTCATTCAATTTCTATAAATACGTGGAGGGAGATGGAAAGAGTTTGGAGCCAGACTCTTTTCAGTGATTGCCAGTGATAGAACCAGAGGAAATGGGCACAAACTGAAACATAGGAGAATCCCTCTGACCATCAGTAAACACTTATTTTCCTCTGAGAGTAATTAAGCACTGGCACAGGTTGCCCTGGGATGTAATAGAGTTTCCGTTCTTGGGGATATTCAAAAGCCATCTAGGCATGGTCGTGGGCAATCAAGTCTGGATGGCCCTGATTGAGAGTTAAACCAAATGACCTCCAAAAGTCTCTTTTGGCTTCAACTATTCTCTGATTCCATGAAAGCTATGGAATGAATTTTCTTTGGCATAAACAACCCCACTGAGCACCTATTGGCTTTATGGATGTGGCCAAATCATATATACACAGCAGCTTCCTTTTTTGACACCATCTGTTTTTAGACAAGATACTTGATGATATAGCTAATAAGAAGCAATGTCAAAGCGAGTGAAGTATTAAGACAGTTAAAAATCCTTAGAGATTTATGAAGTAATTGAAAAAAGCTGTAGAACTTTTCTTGCAGAACCCCTTGAGCTTTATCCCTCTTACCAAACTATCCCTACCTTTACAAGAGAAATAATACAGTGCTCACTAATGTTCAAATGCAATGAAGACCCAGAAATGGTTGTCCAAAGGGTATTGCCAGCAAGGAAGATGACATAAAGAATCAACTTAAATTGTGATTAGGAGTCACAGGGGAAGTGATCCACCTAGCACAAGGGGAGCAGTGCCAACTAGATGGACTCTCTGAAATGCCCCTCTTGGGTGCTCTAGGAAAAAACATCCTATTTGTGCTCATTTCCTTCCCCAGGAGCAAACTTGCAGAACAAAATGCATTTTCAAGACATCAAAGAAAAAAATCTATCTTGCACTGGGGTAAGCAAGCATTTTTAGTTCTAACCTAAAATGGATTTCAACTCATGCTGATTCAGGTGTAAGGATAAAGAATTAAAACTCCGTCACGGCTAGGTGCTGCTGCTTGTGCCAGACCATTAAGGAGTGAGTAGTACTGGTAATTGCAAAAAGAACATAGTACCAGTTGCCATCATAGTCAGAGACAGATCTGACATCCCATGGGTATTAACCTAGAATGACATCTGGTTTTGAATCCAGTTTATCAAATCGAACAAGTGAGCAATTTCAATCCACCAGGTATCTTCTACAGAATTATCACAAAAATCTAAAAGGTGTTTGAAATATCTGCTCTAGTATTAGCTTAATATGCAAGAAGCAGTTTTCTGAACACCCTTTCTAGTGACTTACCCTTTACTTTAGAATTGCTGCTGAAAGTGGTTACACTGAATACTGTGGATGCACTCTTAAAGAAATGTCAAGAGATGAAAGTTTTTATCACAAAATATTTTGTGGTTTCATAAATAAATCTCAACTGTTTGTTAGACTTACCTTTGATGCCAGCTCCCCAGGTTCCTTTCTTTTTAAAAAACCAGATACTTGAGGAAGTTCATCGTTCTTGAGCTCAATACTCCATATATACTGTAATATTAGCAGTAAATTTCCATAAAAAACCATGAATGGTGAACTGATCATGGCATATTTCCTTCTGTCCCGGATCATCCACAGTGTGCAAGACCAGATCAGTAACACGAAAGTCAACCAGCTGTGATATGTGATGCTCCACGCCTTGTGGAAAGACGAAAGAGAGGAAAAAATGTCCACAGATGCATTCAGGAACAACACAGACGCATATTTCCCATTACACTTCATTTACACTTCTCTACTTAGTGCATATTTTCATTTTCATCAGACTCACCCATGTGAATTACCTACTGGGTTAGCTAAAATAAACCCCTTGGAGAACATGCAGAAAGCGGATTCTTGAGGGCAAACCCTGCTTTATGCATTAGCTGCACTTTGTAAGCAGACTCATTGCTCATACCAAACTAAAAGAGATGGAAAATAAAGATTAAAGTTTGGGCACAGAAATTCTTCTTGAAAAAACAGCAGCATAGAATTCAGAGTAGGAATAGCAAAACCTAATCAATGGGTACGACATTCAAGGCCTTTGACAGTGTTACAACACAGGACTAACTCCATACTGTTCTAGCTTTTGTGGAATCAGTTTAAAATGGAAAGCTATGGTGTGCAACCACCTAACTTGAAGAGTATTTAGTCTACAATAACTGTGGTAGATTACCTGAATACATACAGCTACAGAATGTTTTCTACAGCTTTCAGAATTCAGTTATTGAAAACTTCACCATTAAACACTCAAGAAAAGGATTTGGGGTGATGCCTTAAATGGCTACCTAGAAACTAGACAGGAATAAGGGAATAAAGGAGGTATTTGTTTGAAAGGCCTTCAGAGGTACACCCTGTGGATCTGGAGGCTCCTCTGCCTCAGTGGATCCCAAGATGGACAACAGGTCATGAGTTCTTCACACTTTTATAGGTTGTGTCTAGTTGCATATCAGAATAAATTCGCCAATTAAAACTTTAGCTAATGATGTAATTTTCCCAAACTTTTTCCCCCTCCCCAAGATGAAGGTTTACACTTTTGGGCCTAGGACAGTCTGGGTGTCCTTGGGGAGCAATCTGGAGAGGCTTTGTTATGTCTATCTTAGCATAGGAGGGCAGTACTTAACAAGCTACAGGAAACTTCGGAGTTACACTAGCAGTACAGGATTTGAAAAATGTAAAATTTAAAACCTAAGGCATCGGTGGGGGGGGTTAGGTTTTTTTTTAATCTACATTGTGTTATTGATTTAGGACTAAATTTAGCTGTATATATGCTGGTAAAACTGTGGAATAACTGTCAATAAAGCATTTCATATTCCTTTTTTATTTAAATAGGAAATTATTAAACATTAAGAATATTTCTATCAGATTAGCTGAGCCCCCCTGGAAATTACATCTTTTAAGGGTATGTAAAAACCACTAATATGCTACTTGTCTGTTTTCATATGAGAAAATAGCTTACACTGAGCTGTCTTTAGATATAGTATAAATGGAATTTACATCAGAGCATACCACAAATAAATTCATAAATTAATTTGGGTCACATAAAATCAGAATATGTCATGAAGAGAAAAGCTAGCATTAAACTACAAGAAAGTTCTTCAAATATATCGTCTCCTTTTATATTGAGAGATATGATGCTAGAAATTAATTAAAAGGGAAATGCAGACCTGGTCCAGTAGAAGGTGTCTCTGCCCAAGGCAGGGGGGTTGGAACTAGATGACTTTTAAGGTTCCTTCCAACCCAAACCATTCTATGATCTAAGAAGTACATGAGTTTAAAAAAATAGGAAAAAAGTTACTGTGTCAGTAAGAAAATAACGAACTACTTGCTAATGTCTCAGAATGCATCAACCCAGATCCATATTTTGCACAAGGAGCCTGCCTTATTTACAGGGGAAACTTTTTCTGTTAAAAGACAGCAAATAAAGTCTGCAGCTTTATGTAAACAAGAGGCAGCCAAGGTAATTTGTTTTACCATTTTTAATGCAAGATTGGGCCAAGAAGCTTTATGGTTAATTTCATCATAGTTGAAACTTTTCCAAAACAGTAAAAGCAAAGCTTGCATTGGGAATATAGAAAGACATCTAATCATTATGTGGAAAACTTGGTATAATGCAGCTCAAAGTATTTGCAACAAGAAGGCTTAAAAACAAGCAATGGCACGAAAACGAGAAAGAAGGGTGATAAATAAAATAAGAGGAAAATCTGCCTTGGCACAAAGTCGTATTTTCCTTGAGATCCTTCTGTGTCAATACAGGAAACCAGGCTTTACAGATCCTTTTTTCTCAGAGGGTAACTGCATGCATGCATCACCTAAATTAGGAACTATATCAATGTGACATACGTTAATTCTATAGGCAAATTTTTGGGTGCTGCAAACACTTGAGAAACCTGCTTGTGCAGAAGCTTGGGCATCAATAGAAAACCGAGACCCAGTGGTTTTCTGATATTCAACAGACAACAAAGCCTGAGGCTCCCAGTCCTGGAAATGTGATGTTTTAACCAGAATGCCATATTTAAACGCCTGTAACAGGCCTGGGAATTATGCATTAATAACCTAAAATGGGCTCCAAATGATGCAGACACCATCCAAATATTTTCTAAGCCTGATGCAGACTTGCTGAAAACCAACTGATAAGATTACTTTCAGAAATGCATTGAGAAGACACTTTTGTAATATCAACAGCATTATTCTTTTTGTTGCCAGTACTTACCATCATAGCTATCAGGGCACAAATGTAGCTTTGCTTCATGATAAATTGAAACACAGAGACCAGGGCATGCAATTTAACATTTTCTTTTTCCTCCTGAGTAACTTCCTCTTCCTCCTCTTCCTCCTCTTCCTTTTCTAAGTAGAAAAAGAAATTCTTATTTGCAATCCATGCTGGTCTAAAGATAGTACACACATCCTCTCCCATAATTATTTTGCTTGCAATCACTCTGACGGCTATTTCCAATCACTGTGTTTCTAGGCAAAGTATTTTGGATGGTATACACCTACAGCCCAGTTTACAAAATTGCCATATGGGCATCCATCATGGTAAGGTGACAGCAGTTATTTAACAGGCCAAAATGAAAAGAAATGCTAGAGGCAGCGACTGCAGATACAGAGTAAGAAAACCACAGGCAGCTAAGGACAATTCCTAGGCAATTCCCTACCTGACGTGCCATCCGAAGGCTCCCACTTGTACTGTGGTGTGGAGTACATGTCTGCCTTGGCTGGACCATTTTCTAGTGGCAGTGCAGGGTGGATGGTGTGATAGTCAGCAGGGTTCCCATTCACTGTCACCAGCAGCACCTGCCAGGATATCAGAGAGAGGCACTGCATTTACCATGGCACTTAGGAGAGTGGGACTCCTACTTCTGTTTTCCTACTCTTGGAGTGCCAATGTTAAAAGAGGTTAACAAGTAACTGCAGCTACTTCAAAGAAACTGATATGTTATAATCATGTTGCATGCAAAAGTAGCACGGAAAAGCTTCCGAAATCAACAGTTGTTAGATTTTTATGCTACACCAATAGAACTAACTAAAATTCATCCTCCTTAGGCAAATTATTACATCGGGATTTTCAGTTCACATCTAATTATTTCCAGTAGCTGTGAAAATAATGTCTATAAATGACTTTCAAACTTGAATTAATAGTGATGAGATCTGTATTTTCTGCTGTTAATAAAGCCATTTGTGGTAATTATTGTTATTGATGCCACACTGTTGTCACTTGGTAATGATAATTTGACACTCTTTCATGGTTTTTTGGGGGGACTTCAATTTCAGCCCTTGTGCTTGTTTGGATAAGGGCTCCAGAAACCACAATCATTAGTGACTTTCCTACTGGCAGAAATTCACGTGCAATGGATTAGTGATGGCTGTACGTGCTCAAAACTGATTTCTGGTCAGGCTGTGAGATAGCAAGCGTATCTTGCTTGTCAAAACTATGCACGGGCACGTGCAACAGCCTGTGAACTGTCTCGGAATAGTATCTGGGTTATGTTCAGTCACATCCAGCAGCTGCACCAAATACAGACTCTGGAGCACGTTTATGGTAAGTTACAGATGCTCCCAAAATTCATCTGCATCTCCATTTTTCTGTGTGTGCTGAACAGAGGAGACATTTCTGCTTTCAGAGTCTGCTAAGGTCTATAGCAGTCAAGATAAATGGATCATTTGCTGTCTGTTCAAATAAAGACGTGGATTGTCTGTAATCTGTAAATTGAACTCATATGTGTTGTTGGTCATGCTTTAAGGGCCTCAGCATTCCAACATGAATGAAATAAAAAAATATAGCAAAGGAACTAAATCAAATTTAAAGATGGCTTGCATTAGAAAGCATATTTTCATATCTTATTTAAACCCAATGAAATAGCAAAGATCGTTTGCCAGCTGGTACTACCACAAGCAGCCTAATTTCAGGTGGTCAATCAATGGTTTCTATGAGAAATTATTAAGGAAGCATAAGACAATTTAGGATAATCAAGATTATAGGGTAAATTTCAGGCTAACCAAAAACCTAGAAGTTTTACAGATTTCATCTAAGGTTTTCTCTGTATGAATCAGCGTTGTTTGTATTTACACACATTGAGAAGAATTGCAAAATCACAAAGACTAGTAGTATACTAACATCCGATGGCTTGTATTCATCTTGGGTCATTGACAGAAGCTGCAAAAAGCAATGCAAGGACAAATTATTACAGAAGCACGGCTCAAGCATTAGTAAGTCTAACTTTTTGAATACATGCATGCATATCTGCTGACTTTTGCAGACTGGCACCAAGGAATTCAGAAAGAATTCTTAAAAAGTCAGCAGAATTGTAAAATACCATAAAGTTATATTCAGTGTGCCATAGCATTGTCATAATTTTACTGTATGTTCCTGTGCATTTTAAACCAGAACTGAGAATGTTGCATTGAAATTTTGGATACTAGGTCAAAGAATTAATCAGTATGGCATTATACTGATTAACTGCTTTCTAATGTCTTTCTAATGATCCAATGCTTAAAAACTACGTTTTTAAACAATCATTAGAATTACTACAATTATAAAAATAGTTCCAATAAAATGGTGCTACAAATATAAAATACGATACTTTATCCATTTGCCAGCTCATTTCCCATAACTATTATTATAGTGGATTTCTTGGGGCTTGAGTATATGTGGCTTGAGTATATATGAATGTTCATGTGTCCCAAATTTGACACTAACTCCACAAATGAAATTTTGCAGTGCAGCTGGTGCAGGCAGATGGTAGAGAGCTGGACCCTTCCAGGAGATTTTACACAACTGCCTAAACTGCCTTGCTTTATATCTCCAAGGACACTGGTATGCTTAGAAGATAAGCTGGCAGTCTCCACTCACCAACAGCAGTGCTAATTAGTAGTTACAAGGCAGATCAGATCTTTACACCAGGTTTAGCTCCCTGACAGACTTTCTAGATGGTTTGCTCAAAGATAATGGCCCCATGCCAAAAGCCCAGCCCTACACTTCTATAATGTGGAAGCCAAAAACATAGAGCATGCTTTTCATTTACTTCCTTACACTGGCTTCTGGTTTTATTTTATTCATTTTTACAAAATGTATTCCTATCCTACTCTGCCATGCAGTCTTGATATTGTATCTGATTTATACAATCACACGTGAAGATCTCACTTGGAACCCACATAACACTGCTTCCCTTAATTCAAAGTTATTGTGTAGCACAGAGACCCTTCCCCCTCCAGTCTTACTTTTCTCTCATCAGTTGTATAGTGGCTTGCATACCACAGACTGCGTCTCCTCTCCGCTGTCATTGGGATTGGGCTGCAGGGGATTTCTTTGTCATCTTCCCTGCTGACAGATTTCTCTTCATCAGGCGTCTGCTAAATGACAACAAATGACAGCACTAGCTATAGCTCTGTAAATACAATCTTAGCAGAGGAACTGAAATTTCCCCCCAGCTGATGCTCTCTCTCCAAAGCATGTGTGAAGCATCTTTTAGTGGTTACTACACCTGGTTTATGACAGATGACTCTCAGATGACATTTTCAGAAACAATGACAGAGCTTTTCTGTAACTGCTAGTTACATGACACCAGAATCACACAGACCTCCATGTACTACCTTAACTTACCATACAGTCATACCATAAGCATACACAAACACATAAAACATAAAACCCGCAAAATACAACGTTTAATTTTCAAGGCAGTGTATGCTACCTTGATTTCAGCATCTTTGACCACTGTCCCATAATATCTTTGCTGACAAGCTGGTAAGATATGGACTTGACAGATGGAACACAAGATGGGTGGAGAACTAGCTGAACTGTAGGGTAAAGGCTCCAAGACAAAAAGGTAGATTGCCATGAGTGGAGCTCCTCAGAGCACTAGGTCTGGTCCTATTCAAAAGTGTCTGGATGCAATTGCACCCACAGAAAATTTGTGAATGACACTGAACTGGGAGGTGGTAAATGGGCTGGAAGAAAGACTCACCATACAGAGATGGGACAAGGAAAAATGCACAAAGTTAAACAACTATAAAGTCCTGCAGCTGGAATAAACCCACATAACAGTAAAGACTATGGACAGACTGTGTGGGAAGCAGCTCTGTGGAGTTGGCTCTGGGGGTGCTGGTGCACAGCAAGCAGAACAAGAGCCAGCAGTGGACTGCGGTCCAGCAGCAATGAAGGCAGACACATCCTGGACTGCATCAGCCAGAGCACTGCCAGCACATCAAGGGATGTGATTATTCCACTGTACCTGGCAAGTGTCAGGCCATACCTGCAATGCAATTCTGGCATCCCCAGTTCAAGGGAGACTTAGAAAATCTGGAGAGGATCCCACAGAAAATTGTCAAGATGATTAGAGGGTTGGGGAAGCTGAAGGATGCAGGAATTAGGGCTTTTTTCAAACTTACAACAATGAAACTGTAGTTTTAGAGAAGACAAGGGTACGCTTCTCACAGGGATGCATAGTTGTAGGACAAGAGGCTAAGGACATAATTTGCTTGAGGGAAACATCTGAATATTAAAAAAAAAAAAAATTTTTTTTTTTTCTTTTTTTTCTCTTTTTTTTCCCCCCACCATAAGAACAGTGAACCACTGGTACTGGTAGCCTTTGTTGGAAACATCCAAGATTTGGTCCTGAAAAATCTAAACTGAGGCGCTGCTCTCAGAAGTTTCTTCATATGATCTTCCCAAGTTCCTTCCAATGTGGACTGTCCTGTGACTCTGTGATTGTCTCTGATCCACGTGGTTTATTTCTCCCTCTAAGATGGCCACTGCTATCACAAAGTTGAGGAGGAGTGCAAAGCACAGTAAGTTACAGCTTCTCTTTGAGCCCCACCAGAGCTCTTCCTGCACTGTGCCTTGCAGCTTGCTGGTGGCAACTGTTCTCATTGCTTAGGCAAAATCCTCTGATGTAATAGAACGAGAATAAATCAGGGTGCTGGGCAGAGGTCTGCAAAGCTACCCATGGGAACACGACATCCAAAGGTCCTAGCTCATTCTGAAACTCTGCTCATTCCAATCCTAAGAGCAAGGTCGTATTTTCAAAATCTTGACTTAGATAAACAATGATTGTTAATTTAGTTTCACTTCTCTAGAGGAAATGGTAGCACATTTCACATATGATTGTATATTTATATTTGATTGTAAAAGGGCATTCTTAGCAAAACTGTAAGATGAAATAAACTCATTCTGTGCTTAAAATACTTGTCACTGCTGTTTGAAACTTCAATATAAATATGAACCATAAAGAACTGCTTATTGAAGGCATTTCGTTTGGCACCAGGGTGACAAAAACAACATAAAAGGCATAAGACATATACAATTATTTTAGTAAGATATTTTTAGCTTAAGAGATGACAGGGAAGTGTGGGAAATCTTGTTTCTTTTTCTCAGAAGAGGAAGAAAAGTCAGAAAACACAGTGCTAGTCACACAAGCACAACTTGTGAGAGTCCTTTGACTTGTGTAATTTTTTCAGTTCTTCCT
This sequence comes from Erpornis zantholeuca, assembly GCA_013400515.1. Classification (NCBI taxonomy): domain Eukaryota; kingdom Metazoa; phylum Chordata; class Aves; order Passeriformes; family Timaliidae; genus Erpornis; species Erpornis zantholeuca. The sequence continues at coordinate 88,605 of VZTN01037831.1, read as the reverse complement.
CAGCAACTCTTAAATACCTTTTAATTCAAACAATTATAAAAATTTTATAAGAGGACTCTACATTCAACTGCTGTAACTCTGCTGACTCCTGTACTATTACCACTCACAGCACAGAATGAATGGGCTCTATTCATATATTCAGTACTAGCAGTTACAACTATGAGCTGAAATCTCCAGAGACAGATTGCTTTTTCTTATTTGCAGAGGTAGAATTTCACAAGACTCGTTAGAACAAGTCAGGATCCAAAATAGCAAGCATAAGAAAAGCAAATCTTCCACTGCCTGCCACAGTCACTTTGTATGAGTAAGATCCATTCAGAATCCCCACATGGAGACCGTGCACTGAAATTTCATCCATGCCACACTTAGGCATTGTGGTGCATGCACAAAAAACTGCACCCTGAAACTCAAGATTTGAAGTGGGGGCTGTTCCTGTAGAATTGTTCATCAGCTGCAGCATTTAGAGACAGTCCCAAGAGCATCTGTCTCAAAGACAATTCTTGGTGCAATCCAGGAGGGATTTTATGCACGAGAGGACCCCAAGATGTAATTCACACAAGAAAAAAACCCCATCAGGTCCACATGTTTTACTCTGCTTTTAGCATCTGCTACACCAGTATTAAATCTAGCTTATGTCATCTTTTGAGACTGAAAAAGTATTTATTCCTTGTTTTGTTCAAAATAGATTTTTTTCAAGAGCTTCTTTTGAACAAAATTCCTAAGATGAGGCACTTCCTACTGTACAGGACAGCAGTATATAGAGAACAACTGCTTTACACTAAACACCTCATTGCATTTTTCCTTGCCATTCATTCAACTGTAGGTAGGTTAACAGTGAGATCCTAAATACAGAGTCACTTAGAAATCACTGGGGTCTGCAAAGACAGCTTATATACTTAGTTCCATAATGAATCAAATGCACTACAAATTCTCAAGTTTAAAAACATTTCAATGAAACCTGGAATACAGTTATTTCTGGATTTAAGTAACTTAGAATGAAGAAGTCTACCAGGGAAAAGATAGTAGAAAAAAAATTTAAAGCCTGATCTATGGGGCCACTAAAGAAACCCAAAACACATACAGACCAAAAAANAAAAAAAAAAAAAAAAAGTCGTAAGGAGGAGGTGTGCAAAATCCAGAAAACACAGTAAATTTTGCAAATCTCAGCATCTTTTTCTAATGACAAATACTTGCATCACTCACATCCCGTGCATCAAAAATAAGCATTAATGCATGGGTGTTCTTTCCTTTATGATGTTCCCTTTTAGAAGCATCCATTTATCTTTGCAAGGAAGCATAATTTGCCTGGCATCTGAAGTTCCCTTGGGAGTGCCAAGACTTTCTGTTGCCTCTCATGTAGCCACGGGTTTGAGAGACATCAGTGTTTCTTATATTAATGTCTTTTAATACTTTAGCTCAACTGCTTGGAAAGCATCTCTAATTTCACTTTTTGGCAGTTCTCAGAGACTGGTTTTAGTGTTTTATGGGAATATCTATCTCAGACACCACAAGCAGTCTAAAAAACCAGAAATGCAGGCAAGACCACTACAGTTCCTCTCAAGTCCCTGTAGGAAATGGCAGCATTCACTCTCTCCTAGACAGAAAGACCCACTTCTCTCCACTAAAAAAGCACTGCAGCTACCTTAGATCCAACACCAAACTTTAGGATGCTGACTGTTGGATGAAAACAATACAGGGACTGGAAATCAATTCCCAGACTTGCTGAGATCACACAGCTCCCACTAACTGCATTTCACATGTGCTTACTCCTCTGTGAATAGTTCTCATGGTTTTACTAAGCAGTTTGTGAGATGTGAAGTTTTAGTTACAGCCCCAGTGCTAAAATCATATTATTATCTGGAAATCTCAGTCTTCTTTTAAAGAAGGAAAGAAAAAAATCTAGTTTCCAGATGCTGCAGCTGCAGAAAAAATAAAAGGAAAAAACCCTAAAAATACCCACTGCCAGAGGGTACTGACGACAATCTCGTGACTTTAGAAAAGATAGTATTAAGGTTTCTGGAAACTTAAGACACAATTTTTTAGTAGTTCAAGCTGACAGCTCTGGCATTGTCCACATTTTGAAGCCCTGTATATGTAACCCCCAAATACCAGACATCTCAATTCAGAGATGACGTATTTTGATTGCCTTTTTAAATGTTAAACAGTTACACTATCCATTATATGAAGAAACACCCTTAAAATAAAAAACCTTCAACGTTTTTACTTGCTACTACAAATTCCACTAATTCACAGCATGGTCATGAGTATTTTCATTGTGGTTTACAGCATTACTAAACCTCAACTCGAAAACTCACATCAGGCCTCTAAGGATCAGGAAATTAAAGTAAGTAAATGCTTAGGATCATCTTTTTTGTACTTTCGGTTTCTAAGCTTTTAAGATACCTCTGGGATCTTATATACCCATTTTCCTCTGAAACTGGAAGAAGATTTGCTTTTTTTTTCTCCTTGTTCTCTTAAATGAAAGCTGGGATTTTCACTCAGGCACACAGGAGGAAAGGTTTTAAAAAAATGTTTCTGCATCTGTGACAAAATTGAAAATTTGTGTTTTTTCTGACAATATCCTGTTCCAGAATGTATCCCACCTCTATTCTGGTAGACAAGCCTTGGATGTTGGCATTTCACTTGATAGCACCTAAACTTGAATCACAGATGCAGAATCATTTAGGCTGGAAAAGACCTTTAAGATCATTGAGCCAATCAAATCCAGCCACTACTGCATATCAATACCTGCTTTCCAAATCAAACCATTAATGCTCTGCCATTGCATTCCTTACATAATAGTCCTGATGATTTTAAGAATAATATCCATGTTAGATCAGACTCCTGAAGATATTTAGCAAAAAGACCAAAAGACCTTGCACTTGCTTATTTCCCTTAATTTTCCTAACTGTCTGCACATCGGCTAGCGAGTATGTGCAGTGGCCAGTCTCACAGCCATTAGCCATGGGAAGAGAGAAGGAAGTTACCCTTACAATGGGCTCTTGCAGCCAGAGACGGATGAGAGTCGCCAGGGTGTAGTACATCACCAGCAGCAAGATGGGATTAGCGTGGTGATACCAATGCAACTCTTGATTTTTGATGATCATCCAAGTGCTTGAGCAGTTTGTCTGAGTAAGAGAAGTGACACCAAACAACCTGTGAATATAAAAAACCAAAGCAGCCATTTTAGAGAATAAACACCAAACCTTAACAATACTTAAAAATATTTCAGAGGGCAATTTTGCAGATATATTTAATACAAAGTGCTCTGTTCAAAAATAGCATCCACCATCACACCTAAAATGCAGTGGGTATTTTCATTCCACATATTTAGTCAAAATAAGTGGTTTTTTTGCAATCAGTTTTCAACATAAAAAATGGGAGTATAATAATATTGCATCTACTATGTCCAATGAGAAAACTTGCAATGACCTGCTCCCTGTAGATCCAGAGCTACAGAAGATGGGAAGAGAAATGCTGGCTTGCATTTGGCAATTCACAGCAACATGACATGTCAGAGGGATCTAGTAAACTGATGTGTAACACTATTTCAGTCACCCTGCCAGGACACAGCTGTAAAATATGTCTCCTTGGAACACTGAAGAGTTTACTGATCTTTTCTTTTAAAAAGCAAATACAATTAATAAATCGTTATCTAATTACGCCAATGTTTACCGAACTCTATTGATTTCATAGTTTTTGAGAATAAAAAATGAAAATATTCAGAAAGGTTAGTGTTTCAGATGATCAAATAATTGAGGGAAAAGAAGAAGAAAAATTAATTAGAAGTATTAATATCAATGACATGAGATATGGGATGTTTCTGGAAAAACTGGGATTACACAATATTTCTGTCAAGTAAGGAACATATGTTGGAAAAACTCCACATAGAATTAAAAAAAAAATCCCCCAAATTTTCAGTTTACTACAAGATGTTGGATGCCTAGTATGTGTTCAATACTGAAACAAAACTCACAGGAAACAATAATTAATCTGGCTCTTTCACTGTAAAATAGCTTGCAGAGTTCCAAAGTTAGGGCATGAGCTACCAGTAGCATGTGTCAGTATTCATTATAAGCACTTTTGTCTACTGACAAAAGCTTTTTCTACCATGTCTGTGAGAGGTTTCATTTTTTACCAAAAAAAGGTCTAAGAAACAATTAAAGAGAACTCTTTCTCCCAAACTCTTGTTTCCCTGAAAGAGTAACCCAAATACATTAATAAAAAAACAAACCCAAAACCAAAACATGAAACTTTTTTCTGCTGGGGGATTTAATTTTTCAGAGTGTCTAAAAGCTTAGTTCTTCCTTTTCCTAGTAAGATCCAACATGGGAAGCTGAATGGATACAAAGAATAAGAATGACATTTAACAGAGGTGTGCTGCCTTTTGGATGCTGTAAAGTGAAAATGCTATACCTGTCCTTAACTGGGGATTTGCTGCATGGGCACAATACCATTAACTCCCAGAAGGGGAGCTCCATGGCATTTTATTAAGCAATCTATCAGCACTCACTTCTCATTCTGATTGTCAACACAGGCCAAAGGTATAAACTTCAAGACTCTTGGAGCTTTTGGGTGGACACAAGGTTGGGAAAAAAAAAATCCTGCACACAAAGTAAATTGTTGTAACTTAAAGGAGCTGAACGAGCTGTGTTTGGAGCGGACTCAGACTCAAACTTCCATAGCATCCAAGAACATTCAGAGCTGATGTTACAGTTTGGGTCCATCTGGGTGAAATTCATGCTGGATTGTATTCTGTTCATATTTCTATCAGCACAGAGGAACATCTTGTTTGTCTGCTTTCCTCTCTCCAAATGACTTGTCATTTCTGCTCATGAGTGATCAGGGTTTTTGAGTTCCTATTGAGTTCCTGTGAGTTTAATCTTTTACCTGTTTCACAACACAGCTCTCCATCTTTGGTTCATTTTAAGCTTTTCTATGTAAGCACAATATGAGTCACCCTATTTCTGTCTCATAAGCATCAGAATCAGAGTGAAATCCAATCCTTACTGAAGAGCAAAGTCTTTCCATTGACAGTTAGTGATGACTATTTCCTATAGAAATGAGGGAAAGTTCCTGAAGGTTCTCAGAACTTTCTGCCAAATAGACATGACCTTCATATCACACATTCCATTCCTATAGTATGTTTTATAATATACTATAGCTACAAAGTCAGAACAACTTGTGTTTTATCTCCACTGAAAAGAAAACATTCCACATAATCCTAATGGTTAGGAAATGTTGTTATGTTTCAGTTAAATTCTCATTCTCTTAGTTTCATTGGCTGGCTTCAAATTATTCATATGTTATAATATTAGACTTAATTCTGCTCCCTTCTGGTTCTGCATTCACCAAATATTCCTAAGTTACAGCATATCTTTTCCCTCTAAGTTGCCACATGGCCAGCAATGTAGTTTAATGTATTTCACTTCAATGTATTCAATGTATTTTGCTTTGTCTCATAAATCATGGATGTAGAGGAACTGCTCCTCATTTCTGATTTCTCCTTGGGCTTTGAGACTTGTTACTCACAATGTACTCAACACATCATTCCCTGTTTATCCCTGTTCAAAATTCACTGTTGTCTTGGGAGTGCTTGTTCTGTCAGTTCTGGCCTCCAGCAATGCTACAAGTTGCTACTCACTCAATATTTACACTTTGTCATTACCCTCAATGAGAACTACTGGTGCAGAACATTTTTCAGAGAAATAGAGTCACCTTCTCTAACACAAAGCTTCTAATTACACAGGGATGGCTACCATAAAATGTATAAGCAATATAAACTAGGGCATTATTCAGTTCTGCATACTTCATTCTGCAAAGATGTCTTTGCATTCAGTATTGATCCCAACCAGCTGTTTTTGAGTCCAACTCTCATCTTGGTGTGACTTCATCTTGCCCATCACACCTGTGTGCTCTCAGAAAGGTCAGAATGAGTCCTGAGGGGGAGAAACCCACTACCAAACAAGACAAGTACATCTGTGCCTGGATATACAGAATATAAGTAAAAAAATTATGAGAGACTTATTTACTAATTGATATATTTGGCTTTCCAAAAGACTGCATGCAATGTCACAAAAAAATGAAGGTTGGCAAGATGTGAATAGGTCAGTATTTCTACTCTTGCAAAGAACTAAAGCTGGGTTTTTCAAAGTCCTCACTGGTATTCTGGAAAATGCATGAAATAATGGATTTCATGAAATTTCATGAAATGAAATAATTTGGAAAAAATTACAGAAATTATAAAAGGCCAAGAGGAACTTTAATGTCTGACTGAGAATTGCTCTGAAATAACCGTGAAAAACAGTTCTTAAAATAAAGGTGACATTTTTTGTCCCGTGACTATTCCATAAGCTTGTTTTCCCAACAAAGCTCCCTACTGAATCTGTAAATGATCCTTGTAGCTGATGCACTTTCATCTTTCATGACTTCTTGACAAAGCTTTAAGCTGTGATCATACAAAATTCCCACTTTCTATATCAGTCTAACATTAAAATTCAGAAGAGGAATTCCAATTTAAATTGAACAGAAAAAGAAATTCCTGTTCCATCCACAGATATTTCACCTAAGGAGATGCTGAAGTAGCTAAAACTCCACATTGCTGAAACTTCTATTGAATGAACTACTTAATTATTATATTAATATATTGTAAGAATTGGAGTAATTAGTCATGGTACTAAATGTGAACAAAAAATGGTTATGTAAACAAAAAATAAGTTTCATATTATCAAAATCAGTCATTACATATCTGTTAGGTGTGTGAATTTTGCATTCACTAAAAACTCTTTGGCTTTTTTTTTTTTTTAAACATATTTGTGAGTTCGTATCTTGCATGTGCTCATGTTTTAGGAGTTGAATTTAAGCAAGGATTTGCCTCATAACTTTCAAGGCCAGAAAAGGAAGTAATAATTCTGACTTCCTGCACAATGTAGGACACCCAATAACTCTTCTACTGAGCAACAAACCTGTGGTTGAATAAGAGTTTATAGTCTAGAATGGCATCCAATCTTGACTTTATTTGATAGAAAATCTTCTACTGTTTCTTACTCTTTTTCTATGGGATTTAGCTTCCATAATAGTCCTGACTAGATGAGATTTCCAGTTGCTGCATCTTCCTACAACTCTGTGTACTCCTTTACATAGTACTTTTCACTACACAACAGAGCAGGGTGTCATTCTCCTGTATCTTCTCTTGCTTGCATGAAGATTACAGTTTGAAGAAAAAGTCTGTGTCTAATCTCTTTAGGAGCTGAATTTCCTGATTCAGTAGTTAATATTATAGGACTTCTGTTTCTGGGGCCAGTACCTATTGCATGGTTATTCACAGCAATGGCATCAGAACATTTTACTGTGCTGGGTTGGATTTGGGCAATCCATCTTTGTAGAACTTCTGAATTTGTGTTGGATTTTATGAACTGTCCGAATCTTTATTTTATCTACATATCTCCCATTGCATGTTTATTTCACTCTGCTAACATGGAAGGAGACAAGAGTGATGCCTGCAAGTCTGGGGTAGAAGAATGGAATATCAAGACTGACTGACATTTGAATAGCCAAACCCTAAAATGGAGATGCTAAAAGTGACCAAATGAGAGAAGGAAAGGGAAGGAGAGTAGGCAAAGGAGAATGAGAGAGGGGAGAACAGGGGAGGAAAGAGAGCAACAAATCCCTAGAAATGGCAAAAAAATAGTATATTTGGAGAAGGTGGGGGTGGTTATTTTTCTGGGGCAAAAAGGACTGAAATACAGGGAGAAAAGTCAAAACTTCATGTTTCACAGGCCAAGCCCTGAATATTGAGTTTCCCAAAGGTGAGGACTTGAAATACTTTAGCCATGAAAGGGCTATGTCCCAAACTCTAAACACTGCTTGAAGAGCAAACCCTTTTTCAAACATTGACTTAAGGCTGTTGTCAGGCTTGAAAAAATTGCATGGATAAGGGAGAGAAAAGAGTGGAAGTAATTGAAAAATAAATTAGCATACAGAAAATATCATTCCTACATAGCCCTCCTACAACTCAGGAGCCCCCTTTTCATACATAAGCCATATGTTGGGTTTTCCATACTTGGATAACAGAGCTACACTGAAGTTAAGATCCATAAACTTATACCCATAACGTCTCTTCCTAGGGAATGCTGTGAGCCACCCCACTCCCCCTCTTTGGGCTATGTGCCCAAATGGAAATGCACTCAGCCAGTTCTGTGGTACCTTCAGACCCATCCTTGCCTTCCAGAAGGTCATTACTCCCCAGGCTACTGACTGGGAATTCAGACCATACTGGGGCTACTGCTCCAGTGTACACTGAACTGACACCACATTTTTACAGAAATAGCAGAACACTGGGAGGAAAGAGGTGGAAAAGTTGGCTGAAATGCATTAAGCATCCCAAAGAATTAGGGTTAAAGAGAACAGGAGGCATTTGGTTTCATGTGGTTTTTTAAAAGAAAAAAAAAGGAATGCATGGAAAAAATTTATCTTTCCAAATCATGTTATTTGTAAGATTCCACAGAGAAGGAGTTGATCCTTCATGCCTCCTCTTCAGCTCAGCAGGACAACTGTGTAGGGAGATACTGCACCCACAAACCCCATTCCACAGCTGGACTGAAGTTATTAAATGTATCCATACTGGAGTGATACAAGCTTTAAAAAGAATTGAAAGTATTTTTAGCACTAAAAAACCCTAGACCCTGCTTTGGTTCAGACTTGGATAATTCAGAACTGGCTAGGTGGAACTGTGCCATATTAACAACCATACAAAAATCTGACTGGTTGAGAAGCATTATGATAAATTTCAGCTTAACAGTTAAAAACTTTTTTTTAAAATATCTGTAAATGTAGACTAAGACTGGAATTGTTTTTCTTCAGCATGTTGCTATCCCAACACTATAATACAGGCATACACATAGTGAATGTAGACTTGGTAGGTAAGTAGATCATTCTAACTTTTGTTTTAATGTCTTCACATTTCTATAGCTCTTTAGCAGATGTCTTATGTCCTTTTTTTTCTACCAAGTTTTGGTTTCCATAGCTTCTATTGGATCAAAGTTTTACTAGCAATGACAAAACCAGCCCTTGTGTATCTCCCAGCCTCTTCTGAACATCAGTGACTTTTCTTTTAAAGGAAAATCAATTCAAATGCACATCTACTGCATGAGAAACCTCATGAAAAAGTGAGTAGTTTAAAATTTGTGTGCTAATGTCATCCATATAATGAGGACAGAGAGAAGTTACAAGCCACTAATCAGGAAGCTGTAGAGGAGAAAGGATATCTTTAAGGGTAGTGAATTACATAAAAGCTTGCAAAAGTGTAAATACAACACAAACCTTAATTCAAGGAGAAAAAAAGGACCATGTAAGCAGCTACAATAGAATCACTTTGATTTTAAGTGCGTTAAGAACTTTAAACTAAGATGATAAATATTATCTACTCTATAAACTGTTTTTTTGTTTTTAAGTAACCAGATAATAAAATTTTCTCTGAGACTATGTGACTGGAAGCTGTTAAGGAATGGGCATCCATTAAAAATGACCAAACTTCAGACATTAAAATACTTTACATACCTGAAATAAAGCAGCTTCCCTAAGGGGAATTTAAGTCTGAACATAAAGACTTGTGAGCTCTGTACCACATTTCATCCAGTCTTGAGCTGGCTTTCTATTAAAAAAGCTTTCATTGCTTTAACAGCAATAATTCCCCAGTGTTATCACTAAAAACAGGTGGGGGTCTATCAATCCCATGTTTACTGAGACGAAACCCATCTTCAAAAGCCTTAAATTAAGAAGATTTATCAATGGGTTTCTTCTCTGGATCCCCAAATCTTTTCATTACACGTGACAAAGCTCAACTTTGCTCTGAGCATCAATAGAGAGCATCAGTATTGATGTTGCTCCTTTCAGCACATCAGAGAGCTAGAAGAGCAGCATGTTGCTGTAGCTTTTGTGGGCCTCTGCTGGGACTTCCACGGGCTGTCATCTGATGCAGAAACATGCTGAAACTGCAATTCCAATATCTTTTCACCCCAATCAGACATCTGAGCATCTGGAGGACTGCCAGATAGGAAAGCAAAAATGTAGTGAAATGGGGATAAAGGTGCAGAAGAAACTGCTTTAGGACTCCTGCCTGATAACTTAGCTAGAGTGACTCCATCATCATGATTATTCCTCACCAGAGCCAATATTGTCACTGTTTTGACAGCAGCAGCCTGGCTCAAGTGTTAGGTTAGGCAAATAGCTTTTCTCTTGTATAAAATTAGGCAAAAAATTGTTCATTCTGTCACTAAAATAAAACTACTGTAAATGCAGCAGAGTTTTGGGGTTTTTTCCAAATAGTTTCAGCTACAAACCAGAGGCAGCTCAGGGAGGATGGAGACTGCAGGAATGAGGCAGCTCTGCTGGGATAAGAGAATGGAGAGGGAACAGTCACCCCAGCAGAGAAAGCTGATTGGCACCAGTGATTTGCCAGCTGCTCATCTTCCTCATGTACACTCATATTCCCTATGACCATAAAGGGGGACGAAAAGCAACTAATGATGAACAGCATCACCTGAGTCTGGACAACACCCAAGCTGTGTGAAATAAAATAAAAAATATTTAATGTTTAGTTGGACTTTCTACTCAGAGATGAAAGTAACGAGAAAACAGGTTCAGGCTGCTAAGGAGTCATGTGGAAAGCGTGGGAAAACCAAAGGCATGTTCAGAAACATCCATGGATGCAAAGGCTTCCCCCTGTGAGAGGGTGAATTTGGACACTCGAGCACAGAGCAGGAAGTACAGCTTGAAAATGTCATAGCTTAACAGCAACACAGTTAATGATGGCTTTCTGTGCAAGTGAGTAACTGAGGCTATTGGTTTTTCAAAGTGAGTTGGCTGAGCTACTGAAGTGAAAGGAGCCAACAGCCCCACCTCAGAAAGTCTCTCACAGGCAGAGCAGCGGGCAGTTTGCTCCCAAAACTCAACCAGTAGTGCAGACCATGGACAGCCTTGCTGTCCTAAGCTCAGGTGCTGGGAGAAGGACAGAATGATTTGGATAAAACTTCAGCAGAAGTCATTTAGAAAGAGGAGACAGTGCTCAGACAACCCCAGTGAGCGTCAGCACTTAGTGAGGTGGTGCTGACCAGAACATGCAAGTTACCTGGTACGACAAATAACCATGCAGCTGTCTACCAGCCTAGGAGATTTACTGCTACCTCTCAGAGCAACATGTGCAGAAGAACAGGAGTTGTTTTAAAGTGTAGCTTACTACTATTTTAACTTCGAGGCAACTCGGTCTGTGATCTAGGACTCAGACTGCAGCCAAAAGCTTTGTGCTTTATTCCAAATTCTGGCTATCTCTTGGGGTTATGTGATTCATCTAACTTCTCTGTTAGGGAATTTTTCCACCGCTGAAAAAGGAGTGATGATACTTTTCAGTCACATTGGGACAGTTGGCTAGGTTCAGTGATGCACGCAGAGGATAAAGAGATTTTCCACTTACTCAGCTGGCAGTGAAACAGATTGAAAAAAATCTCAAGAGTGATGGATACCTTCATCAAGAGATTCTGCCGTAGAAAGTATGAGCGACGAAAATATTCCTTTTTAGCAGCGAGTGCACTAAGGCAGAAATAAAAGCTATGATTCCCATTTGGCTTCAAACATAAAAGGAAAGTAAAATAGCAGGATATGGGAAAGAAGATAATGGGGTAATGAACAATAACGCTTTGGAAATGTGTGGAAATTGCCTAATTTCAAAACCAAAGCGTAATACCAGCTGGTTTTAAATTGGTCATAAATTGAACATGATTGGCTCAGCTTTTATCAGCAAGTTCCAAACTTCAGCTAAACGAACATAAACAAGAGAATAAGCACTTCCACTCCGTGAGTGTTTAAAAGAAACTGGTGTAGAATGCCCCTGCATGGACAAGGACTAACTCCCTAGTGTGTGCTTGACTGAGGTTAGCCAGGAATGCCATTTTTACCTCCAAGGAATGTGGGATGATTCATTTGTTGATGTTGATACAGTGAGCTGAAAACACAAAGAGCTACTTGAGTGTTAAAAATTCTTCATCACAATTTCTGATCATGCCAGAATATGGACAAAATTGCTCTTGAGCAGACCTCAGGGAAACAAGTTTGTAAATCCAAGAGAAGTTTGAGAATTATAATTCACATTTCCTAATACAATAGCAGTACAAATCTGGTAGGAGGAGAGGGCTTTTGTCCCTCTTCTGTACTTGTTTTCAGGCACTTGATCAATGGTCATAGTATGCAGATCTGTGCTTTCCAGAAAATACAAAGGGAAAATTAAGGGATCACTTCTTCGCAGTCACCCTCTGCATGTCCACACAGGACAGGCTGCGATGGGCAGGGAGTATATCCAAGTGCCAGTGGAGGTGTGCTGATCACAGTAGAGTCAGCTGCCTGAGAGGGTGCAAAAGGGGGATGGCTACGTTGTAAGACCAACTGCACACCCAATTCAGTTGAATCAGAATCAGCAGTCAATTTTATCACAGGAGCTTTAAAGTCTTTGCCACTTCCCTCTGTCCCTCTCACCTCAGTAGTTCAATGCATCCAAGAAAGAGGTGTCTCTGTGCAACACACAGCTATTTGGGTGCAGGAGACATCAAGGAAGAGGCAGTTCACCAACATTATGTCGAATGACAATTTTTATATTCGCAGCTTACACTCCATTTTCAGATGTAATGTGGTTGTTTGGAGTGCTAAGGCTACCCTCTTCCCATTATGGGAACCCACTGTGGCCAGGGACAGCCCCACCAGGCCACTAGGGCTCTCATCAGTGGCAGGCTCACCACTGTAGCAGAACAACTTGGAAACCAGGCTGCTCCCCATGCAGAAAATCATTGTTTTCAAAAGGTCTTAGAGTATGTCATAGTTTACAGCCCTTTCAAGTCCAGAGGAAGAAAGAGGGATGTAAATCACCTGTGGTGCAACGTCAGTAACATGAATAAAGTTGTGCCTGCTTATTCCAAGGCTAAATTTGGCACTTGATGCTGGGTGGTGGTCACGGTGAGTACCAACAGCTATGCCATGGGGATGGGACTGGGAAGGACTGCTCTCCATGCAAATTGCTACCTACTATTTCCTCTGTCGCTTTTTTCTCATCCAACATTTCGTGGGAAAGGGAGCCCAAGTAAGGCCACCTCATAGTTTAGAAAGAGATTATAATGGCAAGGATGATTATTGCCTTTTGTCAATAGGAGAATGAACTTGCATTTCTAAGCTGTCAACAGAATCATTCCCTTCCTTTTCAAAATATTTTTTTACAAATATAGAGAAGCTGAAGTTCTGAGAAAGCATAGAGGCTAAAACATTCTAAGTAGAATTAAACATCCTAGAATGCAGTACATTATAGAGCTAATATGAAACTCAGCTTTAAAATTTCTGTAAGAATAAGGTCAAATACCTAACTTCTCTTCCTCCGAAAGAGAGAAATTGTGGCTCTCTAACCAAATCTGGTCATCACAACCAAAATGGTGGCTAGTCTGGCATGTTTTGGAGCATGCTCTGCAACTGCAATGTGTGCTTTTGCTGATGGAGGATGATGGAAACAGAAGGACACAAAAGAAGTGAAGTGTCTTTACATGGCAAGAATCCAAGGGTCTGGCCTCTGCCCTGGCAGTGGTGCTTCAATACGGTGCTGAGACGTGCCTAAAAATACCAGGCAGAAGGCATGAAAGTTTCTGCAGCCAAAGGGCAGCTCAGTATAGGATACATAAATGAGCTTTAAATATTCCGTCTTTTCAAACACTGGCTTCTGACCAAGTCAAAAGGCAACCCCAAAAACCTCAGAGTTTCCTGCAAGGTTAAGAAAATTCTGCCTCTCAGAGGTGAGTTACCTTCGAGACAGGTGCCAAAGACAGTCTGCAGCAAGGACTGGCAGTGGCTGCAGCTCAGGTGAAACATGTGGCCCAGCTCTTGGCTCCAGTGGAGCTACAACAGTGGAGCAGCAGGAGAGCTGGAGATCAGTGCCTTGCCCTGCAGAAGCAAGACACTGCCAACAAGGTAATCACAGCTACATCTTCCTATTTTGGCAATAACTGCTCTCCTAAAGGGATTTTATTCGCATGTTATTCTCTTACTTTGAAAAAATATTACAGCTGGATGTCCAACACTGATCTGACAACTCTAGGAATGTTTTTGAGACAGTGCTTAAGCATTTATAGCACTGGTTGAACAAAGTGTTTGAGCTTCAAAATCTGAATCTGTTTCAAAGCATTCAGGGAAGTCCAAATGGAGGATTGTAGACTGTACCCTTCTCAGATTAATCTGAAAACAAACTGAACATCCTAAATCTACCATCTGTAGCAGATATCAATGTAACACTTTCTCCAAAAATAAGAGCCATTTAAGCAGGCTTATTATTAGTTATTGTAAAACCTATTTAAAAAATCCTCCTTAAAGAGATTTACAGACATTTTTCAGATGAAAATTTTCTCTTGAAAAAAGCTCCTTAGATGAGACTTCCCAACTCATACTGCAGCAAAGCAATCAGGTGTGTAATTCCAAACTGCCATTCACTTAAGATGATGTGAAATAATGTATCACTGTGAAGTAGATGACACTATCTGGACTCCTAAGTTTGTCTCATTTAGTAAGAGGGATGCTTTCCATAGATGAAACCAGTTATTTGAACTATTTTGAACATTACTTGCCTGAAAACTACAAGCAAGACAGACCTAAACTGTAAGAAATCATATGGTTTTCAATTTACATTGGATTGCTGGGTCTTTAAATTAATATGCTTATAAGCACAGTTTTGGACAGGAACAACTATACTGACTCAGGATAAACCTCATACCTCTGCATGAATCCTATTTCTTCATGTTGGCAAGGCCTATTCATTTCCCCAATTACTTTATTTTGTCAAAATAAGCAATATCAGGAAGAAAGGAGGCAGCAATCCTTAAAATGGCAAACACATTACTGTGTATTTTTTCAGGCTGTGGCACTGTGTAGCTAATTTCTAAAGTCATTTTGGCTCATTGACTTGTTTTTACCAACTTGGGTGAAAAGAACTTTACGGCAGAAACACGATGCTTTCCGCATCTACTTTAAATGGATACTTCTTTATATTTTTTCCCATCTTTGTACATCAATTTGCAATGTGGCACAAGTCGACACGGAAGATACCTATTATAAATGAAGCTAACTGAGTGTGGACACGCTGCCTGGCAGAGATCAGCTGGTGTTTAAGCAGTGTTGATAGATGTAACCAGGTGAATCCTGCAAGCTCTGCTGGCAGTGTGCCTGCCCCTGGCATACCAGATACACCTCAGGCTTTTCAGTACACCGTGCATTTCTCAATCTGCAGATCCCAGTGCTCGCTCCATGGTATTTCAGTGTGTTTGTGTTTATGACACTTCTACCTGCACACCACAGATCCAGACAGCCACAGCAGCAGATCTGGAGCTTTGTAGCACATTGATACCTCCCTGTTCACTAATCTCACTATGGCAAGTACTTAGGGCTATGTTACCACAATACCCCATTTTTCAAGGGGAAGTACTTTGCTTGCACAATCCCATAAGGTTTCAGGGCAAAACACTCACCAGATTTCAGGTTATCCCTCCCAAGAAAACTGCTTTCCTCTGGTGACATTTTTCAGTCACTTCTTACAACCACTAGTGGTGAATTTTGAGTTGAAGTGTTCTTAAAAGCAAGGAGCAGCTCAAGGATGATGCAAATCTTACCTGAATAAAACTTGTTAAGTTAAGCTGAATATAACTGTAAATATAACTGTTAAGTTAAACCCTGTTTGGGTATAGTTTAACTTCATTTAGTCTGAAATCAATCGATACTCTGACAAGCTGAATGCATTGCTATTCAGAGAAAACACATTTTTTATTGATCAGAGAAACCACTTGTACATTTCTTGTCAACTTGAGAACTCAAATCCAGAAAGCAGCTTTTTAAAATACCAGACTTACACTCTGCAGAGAGAAAAAATGTCCACCAGCAGCCCAATCGGAGTAGCTTTCACATCTGCCCTTGAGACTGAGGAGAGCTTAACCTTGGTATTGAGCCCTCAAAACTTTATGGAGAAATATAGAATCACAGAATGATTTAGGTTGGAAAAGACCTCTAAGATCATCGAGTCCAACCATTAAACCAACACTGCCAAATCCATCACTTAACCGTGTCCATAAGTGCCATGTCTACAGATCTTCTAAATAGCTTCAAGGATGGTGACTCAACCCCTTTCCTGAGCAGACTCCTCCAGTTGCAGACAATTCTTCTGGCAAAGAAATTTTTCCTGATTTGATCCAGTCTGAACCTCTCCTGGTGCCACTGAGGTAATTTCCTCTTGCCCTAATGCTCGTTACTCAGAAGAGTAACAACCCCCACCTCACTACAACCTGCTCGTAGAGAGTGATAAGGTCACCTCTGAGCCTCCTCCAGGCTTCTCCCTGAGTCTTCTCTTCTCCAGAACAATTCCAGTTTCCTCAGATATTCCTCATAAGACTTCAGCTCCAGACCTTTCACCAGCTTTGTTGCCCTTTCCTGGGTATGCTCCAGCACCTCAATGTCCTTCTAGTAGCAAGAATTTGGGGAATCAAATTCTTTTCTTGGCATATAATTTTCCCATGAAAGCCACGTACTAGTATTAATGGGAACTCTGCATATTTAGCACATCTCCAAACCAAGATGGTGCATAAAATAGCAAGGTATCGATTTTCTCCTAGGATGAAAAATGCTAAAATATTTTTTCTGCACCATTCCAATACATGTCTCCCATTTTCCCCCTCTAGCTTCTGCTTATATACCAGCTCAATTCCATCATTAAAAATAATCAGTGGCTTTTTTTCACACTAAGATCTTCACTTCTAAGCTCTGATAACACCTGTCTTTATGCTTTTCAAAGACACCTCCCTGAAAACAGATCAAAGTAAATCCACAATAGAAAGAACTACGAATTAAGAAACAAGAAATACTGCACCTTTTGCTGCCATTGTGTGTAAATTGTGTATAGGTTGCTGTGTACCTGCAAACATAATTTCCTATGTAATTTGGAACATCAGTCCCTCATAAGCCATTGATGCCTTAGGTTTTAACTTTTATATTTTTCAAATCCTGTACTGCTAGTGTAACTCTGAAGATTCCTGTAGTTTGTTAAGTGCTGTTCTCTTATGCTAAGATAGACATAACAAAGCCTCTCCACAAGGACACCCAGAACAAAAACTGTAAACCATCATCTTGGAGAGATGGGTGCAAGCTTGAAGAAACTACATTGACTGAGTTCTAGTTAGTGAATTTATGCTGATATAAAAGTGGGAAGAACTCGTGACCTGTCATCTATTTTGGGATCCACTGAGGCAGGACCCTCTGGAGCCCAGAGTGTATTTCTGAAGGCCTTTCAAATATTTATTTTCAAATATTTATATTTCAATATAAACCTCCTTTATTCCTTTATTCCTGTCTAGTGTCTGTTTCTAGGTAGCCATTTAAGGCATCACTATCATATGTAAATGGTAGAGAACTCAAGAGTACCAGTTCAAGAGAAAGTCTGCAGGATGGTAACATTATTTTTTGGTTACAAAAATGTCAGTATGTACTCTGAAGTCCAATGCTGGGATTTTTTTTAACCCAAACTCTGAAGGTGCTTTTGTTTTCTACACCAAGGTAGAGGCAACTTTCTTGCAGCTTGATTTTTTAATTCAAAAATTAACGACCAAGTTAAAGTGCCATATTTGTACTGACCAAAATTTCATCATAAAATAAGGAATCACATTATTTACCAAAAAAAGAATTACTAATTGCAGACAATTAGCTTGACACTAAATTAATTAAAACTTAAAGTAAATAAAAAATATAGTAATTTAAAACTAACAGAAAAAATATTAAAAAAAAAAAAAGGGACTTCAGGAATTACTCATGAAGAGAGTTTCACATTTTGTAGCTAAATGATAGGAAGCAAGTATTTCTTCTTGAGAAAATGTTACTTCTGTCTTTTGCTAAAAACTGTGAGTTGATATCCTCAAAGCCAAATGGTTGAGAATTTTGAAGCCTTTTTCTTTTCTTAATACAAATAAGAGGAAGTAATATAAAAGGTGTTGGGAAGTTGTGAGCATTTCAGTTTCTTGGCCCTAGAAATCATCCATTCTCCTACCTTGACCTCTAGGTGGCAGAAAAGAACCTAAACTAAGCAGGTTTTATTGATTTTTCGGGTAATGTTATGCCCTCCCAATCAGACTCCACAAGTCACCAATTCCAACATCACAAAACATGCATCTCTTAACCTATATTAAATAAAATGTCAAAATAAGTACTGAGGTAACAGCTACTGTAGCTAGACAGCTCAATTTTACTGCTTTTAATCATGCATTGAGAGATAAATAATTCATTGATTCTCCACAGTACATCTAATTTCCTTTCACCTTCAGCTCATAATAGTTAAAAGGAACCATAGGTTTACTAGAAATAAAGTTAATGTTCACATTTACTTTAATGTAAGGATTACTACAGCATTAAAAATACATACCATAGAAACCAATTTGCAATCATAACCCAGCAGAAAAAAATATCAATGAGAAAAATACATCCATTACTTCATCTTCTTTTAGATTACAGTATGTAGAAAATTAAAGGGTCAGTGAAATCACAGCCAATCAATATTTACTGCAGAAGTAACTAGAAATGCTGCTTTTTTACTGAAGTGAAGTAGCTGTTGGTACGAAGATAAGATCAGCATGTTCTATATGAATCTGTGTGACCAGAGAGAATTTTTACATCAACAGCCTAACATGCACAGTACAGGAAGGATCCCAGCAGCCCTCAGCCTCTGCACACAAGAATGGCACCCCAAAAGTATTTTGCTCTGGTTAAGACACTATGACATTAGAGATCAGAGCATTCCTTTTGCTCTACAAACAGAGATTTGACTCTTCCACGACTGAACAAGAAGCTATGTGTAAAATTTGTCAAAGCATTACATGGAAGATCATTTACACCAACATGGAATAACAGCATGTTTCATCACGTGCCCACAACTTAACAGGAAAGGAATTTCTCTCACCTGGCATAGAAATCTTTTGGTGGAACAACCTCCTGAAAGAACTGTAGCTGGTAGAGATAAAGTCCAATCAAGTGTCCCGCACTGAATATAGCCATTAATACACACAGACAGCTGAATATCAGCGGATCAAACGCTTGGCAGCAAGACCACCATGTGCACAGGCCCAAAAACACAAAGAAATACACAGCTGAGGTCAAAGATGGCACCATCATACCTGTAAAAAGAAACACATGGAGTGTTGGAGAAGGGCGGGAAATATCAGCATTTGTTAAATCTTTAGTTTGACAAGATTAAAAAATTTAATCCAATTAGGTTTCTGCTAATTACTACAATTAGCTCTAAAGACTGCTATTAATTTTGAGACTAGAAGAGAAGGATCTTCTTTTTTTTCATTTGTTCAGTTCACTTATGCCATATCTTAGCACTTAAAACACAATCACTCTCCAGGCTTTCCCCTGAGATGGAACTTTCACTATGTAAAGATGTTTCATAAAGCATGGAGAAAAAAACTGGCTGCAAGGACAGCCAATACTGCCTGAGAGATGAATTTTGAGTATAAGATGCAAAAATAGCATGATGGATGAACACTGAAAAGACTTCTCATACAGATATTGAAATATTTTGAGTTATTAAAACAAAACAGACCCGGATTCATATACTGAAGGTAAGATATTTACATAAAATCTACAGAATAATCAATATATGTTTGATTTTTTAAAATTGTTAACTCCTAGGAAGATGTGAGTTACACATGACAAAGACTCTGCTGTCACAAGCATTTTTTTAAATTGTTAACTCCTAGGAAGATGTGAGTTACACATGACAAAGACTCTGCTGTCACAAACACATCTATTATTTTTGCTTTTGCACATGTAGCAGAGGATGTCACTTGTGAAAATGTCCATCTGGTGAAGAGGGCTTGATGCTCTGCTGGTAGCCTGCAAAAACAAGTTAGGAAGCAGGACAGACACTCATGTCTAAGGGTGACAACTATGAGAATATGATGTAAAAGCAGCCAGCACAGCAGCCCAGCGGATTCTCTGAAGCGACAGTGCCGGAGCTAACAGGGGTGCCCTCCTGAACTTATTGTCAAGCTTTTTAACTGGTACACATCTAGGAGCCACCTTTCTCAGGACAGACCTGCAGGCTACCAGTGGCCCACAGCTGCAGTGGGCCTGCTGGCCCTGCCTCTTGCCAGGTGCTGGCTCGAGGTGTCTTTTGGGAGCAGCACTCGAGGGTTGGTCCCTCACTGAGCAGAGTCCAGGCACTGCAAGGACTGGTACCCATAGCCACTTCCCTGAGCTTCACCACCACATCTTTCACATCATATTTTAAGACTTAGCCTGTGGTGCTGTAAAACTTCACCCAGCAATTTCTGCTTCAAGACTGTAACTATTTCCTTTCTTCTTACAAAGGGACACTTTGTCTTAAACACTTTAGGAGAATGAGAATCCATGATATCCAAAAATAAGTTATTTATTATGGCCAATTACTCTGGCTGTGAAAAATAAAAAAATTATTTCTGGTCTGAAATTGCCTAGGCTTACCACTTAACTGTTGGGTGCTGTTACCAATTCTACTAGATGAGATACCTTAAAATTGAAAGCATTTTGTATCTTTGTCACTTCTTTCAGGCTGCAGTCAAGTCACCCTCCATCTTTTTGGCATGGTAAGTAAGGAAGTATTTAACTTGCAAAGCTCAAGGTCTCTCTCTGGAATATGGGCTTCTCAGACTTCAAATACTTTTTGTAACTATACTTTGAACACTTCCCACTTCTTGGCTTGTGTTTGAGCTCCACAGGCAAGCTGCCCATCATCATTCAGAAGAAACAGCCCCCTGCCATAGGATTGCTGCACAATCCTTCTGCTTCACCCTCCCTGGCTGATGATCACCCACGTGGAGTGGCATGAGGCTTTTTGGTTTTGTTTTTTTGGGGTTTTTTTAATGACATCTCTCTTCCCTGATGTCAGTCCCTATGGTGGCCCACTTATTTTTTCTCTTTTTGGATTTATTACTTTCCATTTGGCTACATGTGAGGCTGCTTATCAATTTTGCCTGAATGAAAGAGCCTGTCTTACTACAATGGCCACACCTGACCAACCCTCATCATTCAGTATCAAACATTTTTTGTACTGTTGTACTGCTGTTTTATACTTCATATACTTATATGTTAGGTATACAGCTGTACTTATACTTTATATGTAATCACTCCATTCAAACGTGTGAGTTGGCAGATAAATGCTAATTTATAATTCCATGATATAATTTTGAATTCAGTAGTTACAACCTACTTGTGAACTTCCATTTTCGCTGTGGCAGATTATATGGTATTAAATCAGATGTCTTATAAAAAGGTAGGCTATGTAACTTTGAAACAGCTACTCTTACCAACTAAATTAAAAACCAACAGGAAGTCTGCTTATCACTCCTTATACACTACATGGTCAAGTAAATAACCTTTTTTTTTTTTTTTAAGGTTATGTGAATACAGTTCCTTTCTTCACGTGGAAGTAATGGAACCAAATCTATGAATTCACATATATATATGTATATATGTATATATACACAACATATAGTCATTTATAATATGCCCCCATTCACCATTTGGTTATAAGAGCAACTGTGAAAATCATAAACAGAATGACAGGTCCACACAATATCAGCACAAAAAAATTAAGCAACTCAGCATATTCCAATACCTGCCAAAGAGTTAATTTAATAAAATCAGCAGCAATTTCTTTTCCCTTAAAAATTTCCATTGTTACTCCCGCAGGTGCCAAAGTGCTGAAAATTCATTGTTAAATGCATAATCTAATGGGCTCCTGAGGAAATTTTTCAAATACACCAACCTGCTGAACCAAGTAAAATTGTAACAACAACTTTTCCAGTGGTGATTATCATATTGCCAATAAACTCCCTCAGCTTGGATGCTAGGAAGGCAATTCTACGCAGCAGTTTTAATTTCATGGTCTCCTCAAATTCTGCTTCTTCACAGTCTTCATCATCCAGATCTTCTTCATACATCAAAGCATCATCTGGCTCAAATTTTTCTCTTACAGCCTAAAGGAGAAGGAAGGAAAGAAAAATAGAATGCAAAAGAAACAGAGAGTGGGAAACGCAGAGGAAATTGAAATTAAAATCCATGCATATATTATGTAACAGTGAAGTCTTCTTACAATCTTTGATTATGCCAAAGATGCACTAAAGCTAGACATGTACATTGATATCTCCCACTTCAGAATTGTCTCAAAATAAAAGGATGTTAAGGGTGGTCTCTGGGAAAGGCTGCAGTCCTTCCACATGTGCACAACAGGCTGCTTGCTCATTTACACATGAAATTTGGTTTGATTTGTTCAGCATTCTTAGAAAGATAAGCATCTTGTTATATAATATCCTTTAAACTCCTCTTTGCCTCAAAGGCTTCAGTTATAAGCTCCAATAAGCACAAGCCCTGGCTGATATTGCTCAATAGATCTCTCTTTCCAAACCCGTTTTTCATGAACCCTTTCTCTAAATGCAAAACCTAGAATGGACAGACAACTCATTGGTGACTAAAGGGCAGTTTGGGAGAGAAAAAATACAATAAGCAGAGGCCTGGGGAAAGAATGAGAAATGCTGAGATCAACTGATGGTGAAAGAAAAGGTGAAAAGGTGAGCAAGAGAGAAGTAGTAAAAGCTTGAGTGTTCTACAGCAATTTAGCATGGCTAATGAGACCCGTGACTTAGAACTATACAATGGAAAAAAGAAAAGAAGGAAACATGGAAAGGTCCATCATATTTGAGCAGTTTGTTAGGATTTGGCAGTGGTCTTCACCATCAAGTCTCCATCGTATCTTGGAGACCAGAAGACATACACAGCTATAGAGTGATGCAGTCTAAATCATCAACCCACTCTGAGAATCTGCAGGATTAGCAAAAGGCCCACACAAAGATACAATTTATGGAAAAATTAGTCATTCACGGAAATGTAGGGGCACATTTAAAAAAAAAAAAAGTAAGAGTTTTGAGCCAGGTTCTCATTTGGTGCAATATAGAATAGCTTTTTTGGCTCAAGTTTAAACTTGTATTAGCTAACACTAGTTCTGGCCAAACAGTATCCCTGTGTGTGAAAGTAAAAAAGAGACTATTGGTATTTTTCACCAGAATAGTGGTTTTATATTTATTGGTGAAATTTGGCAGAAAAATTCCATGCTGATGGATAAGATTGCAGTAGGAACAGATGAACTCTCAGCCTACTTAACCAAATTCTTCTGTCCCATTATATTATGTGGATTCCCAAAGGAAGAAAATTCCCTGTATCCACCTTCACTCATTCATTTCACCTCTAAGTTTGTTGCTGGCTTTCTCCTCTTACTTCAGAGCATTAACATTGTTGTGAATGCCCAGAAAACAAACAAACAACTTTGAGAGCAAGAAAAACCCCCAAACAAAACCGCTTATTCTCAAGAGTTTCTATTTTACAGACAATCAAATACGTAATAAATATGGCAGGGCTGATCTGGGAAATCTGCATTTCTCTTGGACTTATCCACCTATATCATTAGCAATACTTTTTAGTTCCATTATTTAGTTCCATTTAGTCCCAAAATTAGCTCCATTTTACATGGAGCACAGTAGAATTTCAATTGCTTTCTTACTGTCACCATTCACCTACATAGCTCTCAACATATGAATTATTAGCCTCTCATGCAAAAAAATAGAGAGATGGCAGCCCAAAAATGCCATCATCACATTGCAAGCCATGTGGCACAGAGGCATTCTGTCTGTTCATCACTGCTGCTCATATCTGAGCTCCTATTTCAAGGATAGGAAACATTAAATATTCAGAAACAATGCTGACAGTAGGCAGAGCAATACATTCTGCCCTAACTTCTGCCAGAGCTGTTTCAGCAAGGAAGTTAAACACAGGGAAAAAGTTATGATCATTTATGCTTGTGTCACAAATACTAGATTAATATCCTCTTCATCTAGTCCTTTTGGGTCCAATCCTTCTTCTCCTGGACTGGTTCTACTGCTCTGTGCCTCGAGCTTAACATGACCAGGGAACAGTGAAACTCTCAACAGTGTCCATATCCCAAAGAAAGAGAATGAGTGAGACTGATGGACATTTAAAGGTTTTGAAATGTCACACTTACTAAACATCGATCTGTGTGAAGGAGAACCTTTTTTCTTCAGCTTGTGCCTTCAGGTTACTGAAGACAATACATATTAAAACACAGACTCATTTAAAAGTGCATAGGAATCACTTTAAAATAAGTAAGTTACTTCACAGAAGGTTGTCAGGATTCATCTCTCTTTGAATACTATTTTAAACATAAAAACAGGATTCATATATTTATTACAGCTTAAAATAACTGATATAGCAATGAATTATACCTAGGCAGGAACAGGAAATAAAAGCCTGAACAGTCATAGAAGAAAATAATAAAATATTCTCAAAACAGAAGCAGAAAATATTCTTGTGGAGAAAAAGAAAATTATCAAAATATTTTAAAGTATAAATTGGAAGAAAATACACAATACCTTCAAACAATAAAATAAAAAAGAGGACACAGAAGTAAGGAAACCACACAGAAACATCCCACTGAAAGGTAGGACTTGATATCCTTTTCTACCTCTCATCCCTACCCGTCTTTCTAACCTGCCAAATACCCAAATTCACACTGTGATCTCCTCAAAATGGATCTTTGGATTTTCTGTCATAACTAGGATCATAATTTTTTAACTTTACCAGGCTATTTACTCTTGCTTGATTGATCTAAAGAACCTTTATACTACATTTTGCCTTGAGAGTTCAGCGTTAATAATCTAGTACTGACATGTATGACACAGC
The DNA here is from genome assembly GCA_013400515.1 of Erpornis zantholeuca. Classification (NCBI taxonomy): domain Eukaryota; kingdom Metazoa; phylum Chordata; class Aves; order Passeriformes; family Timaliidae; genus Erpornis; species Erpornis zantholeuca. The sequence goes on along the minus strand of VZTN01037831.1, from coordinate 63,765 downwards.
ACACCCAGGGAGAAGCAGTGGGGAAGAGGATGCTTCACTGGATCAGGATATGACTGAAGCTGAGAAGGAGATGATGGTCCAAAGTTTCCATGGACTAAGGCTTATACACTTTAAGGATGGCTAAAAGCTTGTAAGTCAATGAGTTACCAAAGAAGTTAATTTTCAGCTTTTATTTAGATAAGAAAATATGAATTCCAAGTTCAGCAAGAAAGTTAGGATGTCACAAACATTCACAGGAAATGCAGAACAACCTACTTCTGGTGTTACTGAGGCCATCGGAGGTTGGAAAGAAAACTTCATCATTCTGAACCTCAGGAAATACCAAACTGATTTCCCAAGTTTTCCTTCAAAAACTGCAAAAGTCTGTTGGGAGTTGGAGTTCTTCAACTGCTCTCTTCAGTTTAAGACAAGCTAGCAAATGGGATCATCAATAACAGCCATAATATGGAGTCCCAGAAGCTCTTTCACAACAGATGCATGTTGGTTTGCAGCTTTGCAGCATGGCTGGAATTGGCAATGATATGGCTGTGCAAGCATTGCCTGGTTTCGTGACACAGTTGATGGTTATTTAGGCAAAGACTGTGACAATTAAACAACTCTAGGTCTGATTTCACTTTCTTCGTTTTTTAAGCAAACATATCTGTCTTTAATTCAGTATCCAAAATGGAAGGCCATGTTCCTTTGCTGAAGTAGGTGAAAGGCCGTGTTCCAGTGTATGTCAAAAAGACAAATTTTGGATTCCCTCACGCTCATATTCACCACCCTCTAACTGGATTATTTGGGCTGGCTTTCCATTTTCTCACATTGAGCACTTCAAATTGCAGGAGGCAGCAGGCAAACAGGGAACAGTTTTCACATCCAACACGGTGATAATGTTCTTGTTGTTTTAACACTTTCTGATGATTAAAAAGCCATACAAGTACACGCTCATCACAGAACACCATTACTCCAGTCAGACTGCTTTGCAAAGCTCTTTTTTACTATGTGGATTAGTCTAAAGCTACAAACCCATGCTACATAGGCTACAGTTAGAAAAATACTTTTACTTCCATAATAAATTACCTATTATGCAATTACAGGATCCCTGTGGATGCTGATTAAATCAAATAAACTTCTCCATTCAAGGAGTATAGAGCATTTGTGAAGCCATAAACATGTGTTTCCATGACCCTTGCTCTGCAGAGCAGGGCCCCAGGACTTTTTATAAACAAACTAAATGCAGTTTAGGTTTTTTAGCAATCATGTGGAAGTCCCTGGAGTATTTGTTGTACAACACTTTTTTAAACTGCCAAATTGAGATAGAGAACAGGCAAAGAAACAGTACAGCTCCTGTGGCAGCTATGGCAGCTACTATTGTGGCCAGGGCCAGAATGTCCATTAGCTACTTTGGGGGCTGCTTTTTCAACATCCAACTTTTAAATGTTTCATCTGGTACAGTATAAACACTACTGCACAGAGATATCCTCTAGTCCCAGAAATGTATTTACTAACAGGAAGCCTCAAGGCTAACCTAAACCCCATTTTTGCTTCAGAGCACTCCTTGCTTTGTATCTAATTTTAATAGTATTGTGTCTATAAACACGAATTTGCTCATTTATTGACTTTTTGATTCTAGAGGGGACACAAATGAAACTCTTCAAAAAGTCAAATACTGACAGCAACAACATTTAATTAACCATTTAAAAAGTGGATGCAAGTCTCATAACTTGCAATGTATTCACGGAGATGGGATGCAAGTCCCATCCTTGTGAATACATTGCGTTAATTATTGGGACCTCTCAAGCATGCACTGCTAAGATCACAAGAGTAAGTTCCCATGGGGATTCAGGTTCTTCTTCCTTCCACTTGGCTCATAAATGTTGTAAAAATAGCCTCTTTTTAGTATTTTGACATTTCCTCCCAGCCACTACCAGGAAACAAACAAAGAGTGGGAATGTTACACTTTTCTAGCTGTAGCATCCCAGAACTCAGCAGAGACTTTTAACCCCTGCTGCTGGTAACCACATCAGATTCTCTCAAGGGGGTTGGATTGTCTTCATGCTGCCCCATAGTTTGTGGGCCCCTCAGACTCACAGTCACAGCATCCTGCTGACACTGTAAAATTGTGATTCTCTCAAGGTATCACCACCTAGAACAACTTCTTTAATAAGAGATTTTTATTCCATACCTGTGATGGAGCAACACAGATACAATTTATTAGACATCTAAGCCTGTTAAA